>WMED01014407.1:0-14037 GCA_019650415.1 Pipa parva | reverse complement strand
TATGCGGCCAAAAGGTCAGCACACTGCTTAACCAATAGCAGTCAAGTAGCTTTTTCTTCTTACATTGCTTGACTTGCAGAACAAAAAGAGGAGGGGGCAGCGGGGTGTGGAAAATGTCAGCTCTTAGGAAAACTAATGAAGAGAAACAAATGGCAAGTATTATTTCTTCCCTAAATGTTTTTTTTAACTATTTGTGTCAGGAATTGTCTTAGTATAAAGGAGTTTTATATGTATGTGTACAGTTATAACAGCACTATAGTGCCCCTTTAAAGGGCTGCAAAAGTCACTGGCTGGCTGGCACGTTAAATGCCAGCAACAAACTATAAAAGAAGTATTTTAGGAAGTCTCTATCTTGCAAACAACCTTCAAAATAGAGACAGAATATCTCCTACCTGCCACTGAATGATTCTTTAAAATGAATGGAATTGAAGGAATCAATCTGTTTATGACCTACCTTTTCTAATCTCCTCAGTTGTTTCACAATGCAGTGTCATAACTCAGTACACAGTAATGTCATATTGTACACTCCCTGCCAGTGACATCTCAAGGAGTATAAGAAATAGGAGGGTGGTGAAGGCTTGGGGAACTGGTAATGACTATGACCACAGAGAATTAGGTGGGTGAGTGGCTCACTATTTCAATGTAAATAATTTAGATGTAAATCATTAATGTAGCAAATCTGTAATCATTTTTAATCATTATACTCTAATCAAATTTTGTAATCACATTTTAATTAAACAAACAATGACATATTCATTTTAAGCTACATAATGCTCTGTGCAACAAAATTCAACAATAAATTCATTTCTTTTATAAGATTTCAAGTTGGATTTCGGTTGTTGGACTGCAAAATTTGAATAGGAATTCATCCAGTTTATCACACTGCAAAGCATAATGTTTTATTAGCATGGGAGATTGCTGCTAAGAAAGCATAGTAAAATGTAGAAAACTAGTATCCAAGTCTGGAAAAGCTAAATAGCTTAAGCTAAAAAAGAATTTATTGAGCAACATATTTAATTTCCGAGTATTAAAGTACAATATGTGCTACTGATTGCTTCATTCCCCCACATTTCACAGCAGTGTAAGATTTATAACAAAAAACGGTGACATATTTAATGTTTATCGAAAAAGTATGAATAGCAATTTTAATCCCTTTTTATTCCTGAGTAACTGTATTGGTCTTATAGAAAAATTGCACATTCAGATTTTTAAGATTTTTTTCTGGCACCAACGTAATGTTCAAAAAGAAAGAAACTTTCAGAGTCCTCAGGGTTCTTCTTCAAGTTCCAGTTGATATATACTGTATACAAGTATATATATACTGTATATAAATGAGTATTGCAGTATTGGGTGATACCTTTTTTATTGGACTAACAGTCTTTTCAAATAAACAAGCTTTTGGGAGGTTTTATCCTTCATCAGGTTAAAGACAATACTAAGAACAGGTAAGAAGGTATTCTACTGAATTCTACTTTTTAACAGTAAGCATAGATAAATAATTAATTAATAATTTTCCATAATATAAAAGTATGATAGTGAGAAACAGGTAAAAAAACATACTCACATAAACAAATGATTGCAGCATAAAGCGATCAGGTGTCGTAAGTACTGCTAGGAATAGATTGAGGCTGGGGTGGGAGGTGTTGGGGGGGGGGGTGTTGGAATTTAGTGTTGCAGAGACAATTACAGTTTCAAAGTACACAGAGAAAAATACATACTTTACCATTATATAAAGTTATAATAGTGAGACGGAAATCCAAGATCTACAGATCTAGAGTCCTGTATTTTTGGCATTAAAATGATTTATCATTTTAAGTTCAAAAGTTTTTCTTTCTTGTGTGTTTTTAAAGTTCCCTTTGAGTATTTTGATTTTTAGATTATTAATTCAGTGATTGTTTAGGTTAAAATGGATTCCAACTGGAGTGCGCGGTTCTTCATTGTTAGAATAGAATAGAAATTTATTGTCACTGGAAATACATGCAGTGAAATTTTTTGTGCGACCATAATACAGAAATCAATAGATAATATATAATAATACAGTAGTATAAATAAATAAATATACATAAATATGCATAATACATACGTACACAGTGGAATACCAGCAGACATGATGTGGGTGATGAGAGGTAGGGAGGCAGCAGGGGGGATAAGTAGGGAGGGGGAGGAGGGGGCTAGTGTCCAAGTGTGGAGAGATTCAACCTTATGATGGAGTCGTGGAAGAAGCTTCTCCTCAACCTGTTGGTGCGACACTTTAGATTCCTGTAGTGTTTACCAGATGGGAAAAGTGAGTACAGACCATGATTCGGGTGGTATACATCAGCGATAATGCAGCGGGCTCTGGCCAGGCATCTGCTGCTGTAAATGTCCTCAATAGAAGGGAGTTGGATGCCCACAATTCTTTCTGCCATTTTGACCACCCTTTGGAGTGATTTCCTATCTGAGATGTTACAATTGTAGGTCTGTGTCAGAGAGGCAGGTTTTCAGAGGTGGTTGGATGTTTGGTTGATCAAACCGAGCATAGAAGAGGTTCAGATCATCAGCCTGAATATCAGCAGAAGGGGATGGAGGGGGGATTGTAATTGGTGAGGTCACGGACACCCTGCCACATACGTCTTGGATTGACAGAGCTGAGATGTTCTTCTACTTTCAGTTTGAAGGAGTGTTTGGCTTCAGAGATACCCTTTCTTAGGGCGTATTTGGCTGATCTGTAAGCTATTTTGTCACCAACTCTGAAGGCATGATCCCTTTCCTTGAGCAAAAGCCTGACATGATTGTTCAACCATGGCTTTTGGTTTCCAAGGATGCGGATGGACTTCAGTGTAGTGACTTCATTGATACACACAGAGATGTGATTCAGGACAGATTCGGTGTAGATGTTGATGTCCGGAGAAGCAAAAGCTGTCCAATCGGTCTGATGGAATCTCTGTTGTAGTGTAGAATCAGCTTCTTTATTCCAGACTTTCACCAGTTTAGTTTCAGATTTGGACCTCTTTACTATTTGGACCTCTTTTTTATGGGAGTGTATCTAGGGAGGAGGAATATTGAGAGATGGTCCGATAACCCCACATGGGACATTGGTGTGGCTTTGTAGGCATTGGTAATGTTGGAGTACAGAAGATCAAGGGTCTTGTCTTCCCTGGTAGGGCATGTGACGTACTGGTGCAACCTTGGGAGTACAGATTTCAGATTGGCACTGTTGAAATCACCAGCAATAATTAGTACTCCGTCGGGATGCGAGATTTGTAATGGATTGATGGCGGATTGGAGGTCAATCATCGCTGTATTCGAGTTGGCATCCAGTGGGATATATACAATGCAGATGATTACACAAGTGAATTCACGAGGTAGATAGTATGGTCTGCATCTGACAGTCAAGAATTCTAGATCCGCCGAGCAATGAGTTTTAACAATAGTTGCATCATTACACCAGTTTTTATTGATGTAGGAGCAAACTCCACCGCTGCGTTTTTTAACTGAGCTATTGGATACTCTATCCGATCTTAGAGCGATGTAGCCATCAAGTTCAATAACACAGTCAGGAAAGGAGTTGTTTAGCCAGATCTCGGTGAATAGGATGTTAGGAGGATGAATGGATTGTCTGTGCAGGTTCATCCTCATGTGCAATTTTTGGCTTGTTTATCCAATGTAGCAGCCATTCTCACATGCATTACATTGTATCATGTAAACTAGATTGGCAGTGGTGCAGGTTAAGGATCCACTAATTTTGTAGGTTTTATTCCCATGTTTGGCTATGGAACAATATCTTCACATTTGTGGTGGCATAATTTGCAGTGTCGATCTTTTTACAAGGTGGTTACAATGGTTTATATATTATAGTCCGTTATCACAGTAGAATACCTTCTTGCCTGTACATAGTATTGTCTTGAACCTGATGAAGGAAGGAGAATAAACCTTCCGAAAGCTTGTTTATTTAAAAAGACTGTTAGTCCAATAAAAAAGTATCACTAAATACTGCTATACTCATTTTTTTTTTTGCATCTGTGGACTAACACGACCACCTAACTTATATATATACTGTATAATAGCACTAATTAGTAATTACCTATGCATATCAATGCAATAGCACTAATTATCTAGTTACCAACAACCTCATATTGGTATGCTGTACGTATCACAGCTATTAGATACAGATATGTCTGGACAGTGATGATACCTGGATAAGTTATTCTAGGGCACAAATACTGGTTGAAAATAAGGGCACCCAGTGAGGTAATGGGCCCTTAAGCTGCCAATTAGTTTAATAATCCTGTCAGCAGCACCACTTAAAAATAATGGCATATATAGTAGCTGTGCCCATTTATTTTATTGGTCATGGGCCAGGGTGTGGCACCAAGGCCTTTTAATGATGATAACACTCTGGTGCTACCGGCCAGGCTGTGCTATATGATGTTGCCAGTGGCTATGTGATTGACTCTAGTT
Source organism: Pipa parva (assembly GCA_019650415.1). Taxonomy (NCBI): domain Eukaryota; kingdom Metazoa; phylum Chordata; class Amphibia; order Anura; family Pipidae; genus Pipa; species Pipa parva. The sequence continues at coordinate 9,597 of WMED01014407.1, read as the reverse complement.
GCAACACTAAGATGAAGGAGAGGCAACTCTTTATCAACTGGAAGTGGATTTGTGTTGCAGTCCAAAATAAAAAATCAGCAGATTGGACCATTATAAAGCATGAAATTAGTGTAATTTTGTGCTTGATAATTGTCCAAGGACCGGGATTGAAACACTGCAGTTACCATCATGAATAAATAAGTAAAATTGTTTCAACTTTTTCTATTGATGTCTTACGGAGCGCGCTTACTTTGGCATGTTTTATAGTACTTGTATAAGCAGCACCCAAGCATTTGGAGCAACGGAAGTATAGTGCGGATCTGGCTCTGTGATTATAATATACATAAAATACACATAAACAGGGCTGATATGTTTAACATTCCCATGTTTGCCTATCATCTAAATTCTCAGTGTACACCTAGCAGAGAACATTACAAATATCTGCACATACTTAGGAATAGCTTGGCGACACTGGACTGTTCAGTCCTACAGATTGACGAGCCCTCTGATGCCGATTTACAGTACATGGCAGCCACTCTGGAGCCAAAGCACATCTGGAGTAGAAGAAATTCACTGAACCAGGGGCCAGTCTTGGCTGTAGTCATAAATGAGTACAGCTGATGCAATTCAGAATTACCTCCCCGAACACTTTTCAATCACTGGGCCCATTTCCTTATGTAAATATAAATGGAAGAGGAACACAGTAACATTTTCCTTCATGTTTATCAGCGTAAAGAGAAGAAAAAAAAACATCTGTGGGTATTTTAATCTGATCAGATGTTACATGACATTCCATTTTATTCTAGAATTCATTTATTTTATATATTGCAAACTAATGTACTTGTTGTTTTTGTAATTGAACTTTAATTGTTTTTAAATGTAAAATGGCGAGCTTTGCAGTTTTACATCTTAAAATGATTACATTTTTTTTTCACCTGGATGTTGACCCCAATATGACCTGTACAATCATTTGTCTGTAGTGCTTTGTGCTGAAATGCAAGATGTCCACTGCCAAATGAAAAATGAATGGTTCTAAGACCCCAGGCCCCTTTAAAATTATAATACCATGAATATGTGTTTGGAATCAGACACTCGCAAATACATTCGTGTGAAATCAAATTTAATCAAAGAGGACTGGATCATTTCATTTTAGGATTAAATATGGATGATGCTAAGCATGACACTATTGGATATACTGTATATAATTGACTTCTCTACATAATGGGTGAAATTATGCTATTGTCACAAATATATTTGGGGTTGAAAATTTCCTCTTCGATGAACAACCCCCCAAATCTCCAAGGAAATTGCTCTTTTTTGAATATTCTCTCATATATATACTGTATACATATAAATCAAGCCCTGCCACCAGCAATGTTATGTGATGATGTTCACCCCAAAAAAATAACACTTTGGCGATTATTGATTAAAGTCCAGATTGTTGTGTAAAGGTGTGAATTTGCCAGCTAAAGACAGTTGCAATAGACTGCTACTATCACAGTCATGACTTTACTATGGGAATATTGTCACGGTTGCAACTTTACTATAGTAATATTGTCACAGTTGCAACTTTACTATGGAAATATTGTCATGGTTGCAACTTTACTATGGGAATATTGTCGCAGTCGCGACTTTACTATGGGAATCCGCTGTTTGAGAATTTGACAGTAACATTTTCACTTTAGCCCCCTTTGTGTTTTTGTAATTGTAATTGATTGCCTCTGTTGATTAATTCCCCTTTTTATCCCTTATACACTTATTCATACTAGCATTTTCATATACATTAGCTTGGTGTCCATTTACATACAAATGTTTCCTATTGACTTCTATGTTGCTTTCATGAGCAAGTATAGAATACCGACTGCTATGTTTTATATTTCTGGCCTTAAAAAGTGTAACATGCTTAAGTTTTGGTCCATTTCCCTATTACTCACATGAGGGACATTTAATGTGGTTGCAACTTAAAAACCAAAATGGAAGATTTAGTGTGAATGAAAATCCCTTTCCAAGATTTATTCTGGATCTTTCTTCTTGTAAAAGTGCCACAATCTAAGTCTGAAAATGTGAAAACGTTCCATCAACCACATAGGCTTGATACAGTCTACTACTTGCCTCTTTATAGACATTATCCAGGTTTGTTTGAAAGGATTTATTTATTCATAACTCCATGATACTTCTCTTTTAGTCAAGTAATGTCTAACGTAAAATCTAAAATAGAAATTCTCAAAGGGGACGAAAATGCAAAAACTTTTTTGATATTTCATTATTTATCCTAAAACAAATATTTTTCTATGACATTGTTTTATTTTGAGTTTTTATTGTTCTGCTATTATTTGCATAATTCTTTTCCTTCTATTATTTGCTTGTGTAGGCAAAGAGCAATTCAGATCAATACGCCTTGCCGAATTTGTTGCTTCTAAGCAGCAACATTTGGCAATTAGGTGAAAGTCATGTGCACATGCACACAAAGTAATGCAAAGATATCATAAGCTTCACAGTTTGCCACATGACTGAGTTTGATGAATAACTGGAGTTAGAGATGTTGAGCACAAATTTGAACCTGTGCACAACTGTTTGACTTTTCATACATAACCCCCTGTTTCCCACCCTATACACCCCCCTCTGTTCTATAGAAAATTCAATACCTCTATAACAGGCAAGTGGTTTGATGTGCATACATTTCCTAAATATCTATTTAAAGTGCACCTGTCACCTAAAAACTAATACTAATTTAGGTTATACTAATGAAATAAATGTTTTTGTAAATATATATGTATTTTAAAAATATGTACCTTTATACAGCGTTTCTCTCTGTCATCTTCCTTGTCAGCCTGCCTTTTCTTTCCCGAGTGTTGGGTGGGCAGGGCTAAATAATGATGGTCATTATAGGTCCTCCAATCAGATCCCTTAAATCTCGATCTAGCAGGGATTTGATTGGAGCAGCTATAATGTCCATCATCATTTAGCCCCACCCACCCCACTCGGGAAAGAAAAGGCAGGATGACAGGGAAGATGACAGAAAGTAATGCTGTTTAAAAGTACATTTTAAAAAAATACATATATATTTACAAAAACGTTTATTTCATTAGTAGAACCTAAATAAGTATTAGTTTTACAGTGACAGGTGCACTTTAAGTATAAATTTTAAGAATAAGTATTTTGGATACTGAAGCAAAATCCAATCAGTGAGTGTGGTAGAAAGAAATTCCCATAACATTTTATATTTTTTTAATTCCACAACCTTTGCTTTAGTTTATAAGCAGAAGATCGTTATGTGTCAAGGTAGTTGGAGCAATGTAGTCTGTCACAGCGTATTGATTTTACACAACCATAAAGTGTATGTTTATTGTTAATTGTTTTTGTTGGCATTATATGGGTATCAACTGATTACAACTTCCTGTGCTTTAACACATGTCTCTAAAGCAAGAGATGAAAGGAGCAAGCAAACACGTATGTTATAAGCTGCAAAATTAATCAAAAAATAAAACAATTACACCAATGAACAAAATGAACAAGCTGGCTAAGTAACAGAGGAACTAGAGTTCATTGCATTTGTTTATAACACAACTGTAGATATTTCACATTTTCCCACAGCTGATTTAAGCCTGGATCATTTTCTACCACTGCAGACTTAATATCAAAAATCCAAACAAATGAATTATCGTTGTTTTTAAATTAAAGTCCTTAAAATGATGGTTGGAGTAGCAATCTGCTTTCCATTAATAGTGACACTCTTTATATCCCTTATACACATTCCATGTTCCAGTCTGCTCTGGACCATATCAAGCAACCACCAACTTCCAAAAAGGAAACAAGATGCTTCAGTTGAAAGTTGTAAAAATCCATGCTGCATTTTAGCTGCAAAATAAAACATCAGGCTTGTTAAAGCTAGAGCCTTGGGCTGTCTTAGGATTACAATAGGAACTTAATGAAACAAAAGATGGGCCCCAGAGATGTTGAGAACCTGCACCACTGCACTGGTATAAACATATGGGAACGACTCCCTAACTTGTATTGTGCGTGTGCTCCATCAAGGGGCATCAGGATGAAGGGTGGGTTTGCCCTCCAAGCCATTGAGAAACTGTATTGCACTGGTGGAAATAAATGGGTTTAACACCCTGACTTTCATGTATTGTGTGTGGGTGCCATCTTTTGTTTTACTAAGTTTCTCTATAGCTTATACTTGGACAGGTTACTGGCAAACAGCACCACAGACCTATAGGGAAGACAATTGTGCTGCCAAAATTGTGATTTTGTTTAGGATTACAGCAGCCAATATTTTTATCCAGCCAGGAAGTGACCAATATGTAAGTAGAAAGATGAGTACTGTGGTATTAAATGATACCTCTGATAAATGTATGAATACTACAGTACTCATCTTTCTAATTAATTCAGTTGGATTAATACAGCTGAAGCCATTTTGCTGCTAAACTGTAAGTAGAAAAGAAAAAATGGGGTCCTGTGGATGCTATTTTTATTTTTAAAATAGATAAACATCTCTTCAAATACCAGGTTTAAAATGTTGGGGGTCGCAATCTAAAATGGAAGCTTTTATTGGCATCAACTGAGGTAGATGAAATCTTTGGTTCAGCAAGAGCTTCAGAGCTACAGCCTGGAAATCACATTTTTACTTACTAGCGCTCAATGCAATAATAATTAAAGGGAAATTGAAAACTTGCAAATTTAATATATTTCCAAAACAAATAGCAGCAATGACAGGATTGTGAATAAATAATGGTTTAGAGACACCCTTGTAGCTCTATACTGTTACTGTTTCCCTCTATAGAACCAGTCCACACATTTATCATATCATTCAAGGAAGAATGCTTAAATTAGCAGGGGTTTAAACTGAATTTCCACTATGGCAACGACAATTGCATTTCAGTTTACAGCTTGATAGGTTGATAATATTTGACTGAATAACAACATCAATAAACAGTAAACAGAATGTAGCAGTTACATACAATTAAATAGTCTCAGGTCAGCTAATTCTCTAATGTTTAGTTTGCTCTTATGGATTGGAGAATAAATACTGGCCCCAGTTTGTGTGTGCATGATACAAAAATCTGTTGGGTGGCAGGAATTCTTTTAAGATATAAGCAAGCACTGATTTATTGGACAGGGTATTTAATTAATGCATAGAGAACATTTGTACAAAACAGTGCAGACACATGGTTCACACGTACCAGAGTGATATCATTCAGTACAGATTCATAGCATTAGTTGCTTGTGCAGTACACTTCCTCTACTTCAAATGGGGGGATTGAAGGGCAAGTTCATCCTCTTGAAGCTTTGCTACTACACTCCTTATGCCTGTTCACTTTGCTCAGCTTCACTGACACTGCTGTAGATGTGGTCTCTTAAACCTCAGCTCTCATCTTAGATTACTTTAACTTATATTTTACCTCAGTCCGTACTGAAGTACACTGATTAAGCATTATGGTGTTTGGATAATAACACTGGCAGGAAAATTAAAGGATTATTTTATAAGGAATTCCTCATCAAATTCAGATACATACACCACATTTGAAAATATTGACTTTGTTCAATGGTGGCTTTAAACATGGCCACAGTGTTGGACACTGCTCCTCAAGGATTTGCCCCCTTCCCCTTAGCAACATGGCACATACAGGATATCATTCCCAACAACTGTTTTCCATTTATTTAGGTGTCTCCATACCTTTGGACCACCCTGTATTAGTTCAATAAACAAATGTAGGATTGTTTGGAGAAGTGCCAACTGTATTAGGCTGCATAGAGAGAGCTATGGTGATTTATCGGCTTTCTTGAAGAGGTAAGGCTTTATAGAAGCTTTGAAGGACTGTAGGTAAGGTGAAAATATGATAGAACGCTGGAACAATTTCCAGGCATGGAGGTGACAAAAGAGGTTTAAAGGCTGAAAATATAAGGATGTTTGCAGTAGGCTGTTACATGTTTCGATCTTAATCATTATTAAAAGCCAGCTCTTGTGTTTATATATTGCATCACATTTATTCTATAGTCATGTGACCACAGTATCCTATCCAGACTTACTGTTCTTTAAAGAAAAAGTGCATCCATTATTATTAAGGTACAAGGATGGGTCTATACTGGAAAATTTGAGTGGTAGACTAATCCCCTCCTGAGTTAGCACTATTAGATAGAAGTATTGCAAACTTTATTATATGGTGCACTAGATTTTCACAGTCAGGGACCAGAAAAGTGTCAGCTCTGCTCATCAAGGAGTGAGTGAAGTATTAGAAACCAGGGGTTGATAAGCAGATATCCTTCCTCCAGGCAGGCACTACAATGGGTAGTGTAAGGTCCCACAAGAATCATCCATTGGAGAGAAGCATAGTAAAGGGCTAGTAGTCTAATCTTTGTTGATACACTACTATGGTGTAGCACTGCTCGTCAAATTACAGGTACCATTCTATGAGTATTGTATGCAACAAAGTTTACATGAGCTTGGATAATAAAAAAAATTCCCAATTTATTTAAAATCCCTATTAAGTAACCCACTACTGCCCTATTTAGAAGTGGTGACCCATACCATGGGATGTTACCTGGCCTGGAATATATAGTACATGTAGCCACTGAAAATGTGAAAATTCAGGACTGTTACCAGAAATAGTTGTTGTTCCTTAACAGATAATGGAGACAAATATCAAAAGCAAAGTATAGGGGACAAGATGTGTATTTGAAGGGGAAGACAGAGATGTAAGGAGGAACTTGTTCTGTTTTTTTGGGCATTTAATACATTGATAGGTTACATTTTATCTAGAAGGGAAAATGCCATTAAAGTGTTGCAAAGGAGTGTGGCTGTTGCGAAGTGGAGAGAAAGATGATTTTTGTAGATTTCATAACAAAAGTTGGTTGAAGAAATACCAGAAAGGAACAGATATGGTTGGCTAAAAGGGAAATTATAAGGATTTCTTTAAGTGAGTTGGTTGCCCCTTTACTGAGAACAAGACAGATTTTTGCAGTGGCCCATGAATTAAAAACATGGGACTTGAGATGATAAGACTGGTTGTCATCAAATATAAGCCCCTAAGAGCAAGCTTGTTGGCAGTAAAGTAAAAGTAACCTTGTTCATGCATGTAAACAATGAGAATACGTATGGTGGAGAAAAGTTTTCTTTACCAAGAAGTGTCCTTGGAATTATTAACTTCTATCTACTTATAAAAATCTGATATTTTGTTTCTATAAGGGAATCTTGTTGTAGTAATTATGTTATTGAACCCAAGTTCACCCATGTACTATAGTCCATACAAAAACTTAGACATACTTTGTCTCAAGATTTACATTCCTGGTGAAGTTGTCTTTACTATTTCTATTGGTGACCCTAATATTTTATTTTCCTAGTATTGTTGAAAAACCCCAAACAAACAGAGAAAGGAATTGTACATGTTAGAGAAGAAGGACCACCAGCTCAGGTATATTAAATAAAAATAATAAATAAAATAAACATTCTGGTGTATTTAATTTGATGACGTTTTCCCCCCTAGAGTAATATTTAGGGGAAAAAAAAAATAATCAGGCCATTTATTCGGCTCATGGTTTATGTTGCGAAAGAGCGTTTGACCCGACAAATCAGCATCGAGACACTGTGAACTATTTTGTTAACTTTTTTTTTTTTTTTTTTAAACACCCTTAAGCAATTCATTGGAGTCGTGTGTAGACCAAGTGTTCAAATCTATCAGTAAACAGCATACAAGAAACGTCTGTTTATCAATGATGACTGCATGATAGAAAATGTTTATTCAGAAAGAATGTTGCTTTTTTTTTCTGCAGCCAAGCAACCTTTGAATAAATGAAAACTCTAATGTACGGAAGATTTGACCTCAGCTGTACGCAGGAATATCTAATTCCAGCTTTACAGTACTAGTACAGTGCTTGAGTAAACGAGTGCTTAGGGGTGTTCATGCCACTATGTTGAAACAAACTGTATTTTATCTTGAATTCAGTTTATAATCAAAGTGCATTTTAAGGTGAGGGGATTCCTGAAGTTTTCTTTCTTTTTAATGATGCACACCATCTGTTTATAGATATTTTTTTTCCTGGCTCCAGGCACTAAGCTTTAAATACTCCTCTGTCTGTACTTGCTATCTAAATCACTAAACTATAAAGCCTGTTTGAGTTTCTGAAAAGGTTTTCATATTCATTTTAGCTATGTTAACGTGATTGTAACACACGATTGCTCATTGGAAAATGATTTTACTGACTGTATTTACTTTGTTTTACCCATAGACCTGCCAAAAACAATTGGATTTTCAAGATGTTAGATTGGCAATAGTGTAGTAACAAAATGCATTAAAAATAGAATTAAATATTTAGATTTTTCGGAGAATTTCTAGCATAAGGATGTAGATTTGGGACTCACACACACACACTCACACATAGATAATACACTATTTAAGTTTAAATTCTATGATGTAGGAGGTGGGTGTGTCCATATTATGTCACAGGGGTGTTGCTACAGTATATAATAAAGTTGTGTATCACTATTGCCTTGATCAAGCTTCCAATGTGAGCTGAAATGTTTGTGTGATTTTTATATAATTTATAAAACATGTTCAATTTTTTTGCATCTTAAAGGAGCGCTGGTATCTACTCTTAGGGGTGGCTGGGGGAGCTGCTGCTGATCTCTTGGCTTTGTAAATGTTTTTATCAAAGTTTGCTTGTCACTTAAAACTGTAATGACATGTTTGGATTTGATCTAGTTGCTGGTCATTTGGCTTTTTAACTGCACACCTGTCTTTTAACTAGATTGCTGTCAGCCACTTGGCTTTGTAACGGAATATTTGGCTTTAAACTTAGGTTGTTGTTGATTACTTCATTTTGTAATTGGTCATTAGATTTATAATTAATTCAGACAATTAAGTACCAGTGGTTTGTCTGATGTCTGGACAAAGCACAGATGTTCAGAGAACAGGTGCATGACCCAGTTCCTTGTATCTGTTGTTGCAGGATAAAACCATAGTTTACCTCTAGGGGGACAAAACAGGAATGTGGGGACAAGAATAATTTGGTTCCTGTTTCAAATTATTGGGTACAGCAAAACTAAATCAATATCAGACAGACCGTCACTTTTTGGAACTGGACCTTTTAGACTGTTATAATAAGCAAAGTACAGAAGGGAGTATGTAAACATGTCAATCCTGTCACCACACGTCACAACCACTAGAGGTGCAGAAATGCAAGTATTTATGTTCCAGAAAATGTTGTGTCTTGTGTGACTGAATTCAACTAATTTTGCACTTTCTATGTTGGAATGTGCAGAGCTGTTTATTTGGAAGTGGTATGGAGCTGTTATACTGAGTTTAGCATTAAGCTGATGAATTTGTCAGGAGCATTTCTAACCTGCATCCATTGCTCCAGCGCTGGTCTCCTTGCAGCACCGGGAATGCCGCCTCTCTTCCCAGGCACTCATGTTGCGGGTGCGTGCTGATGTCACGGGTGCGCACGTTGCAGTTATGTGCTTATGACGTGGTTCGGCGCGGTTATGTGACAGGCTCCTTTACTATATAAAGGAGTCTGTCCGTAGCATCACCGCCTGATTATACAGTCATGGCAAATAGTTTTGAGAATGACACAAATGTTAATCTTTACAAAGTCTACTGCTTCAGTTTTTATAAT
>WMED01014406.1:0-14037 GCA_019650415.1 Pipa parva | reverse complement strand
AGTGGTGGAACTTGCACTATTGGTGACTGACTAAATACTTTATTTCCCCACTGTATTGTGCGATAATATACAGCACAGTGTGCATGGTATATTACTAACCTGTATATACTTTGTATCATTACAGAGCTGGGAATGCAGAATGACTCAGTACAGGAATAACTACTACTCTAGGGAGCACAGAAGGAAACTGCCTTTTTTAGACATTTTAATGCCACGAAGATTATTTCAGTAAAATCAATAAACTTCTCCTGAGGTAAATAATGTGAGAAGCGCATTGAGTCGCTTGATTTATTGGTTATTAGTTATCCTGCTCCTTGTGGCCAGAACACATTAATATAACAAACCTTTATCACTCACACAGAGCTAAACCATTGTCTACAAATCCCCAAACTGGAGTAGAGATTATATGGTTAACATCCACCACTACACAAAAAGAACTTAATAGCAGCCAATAAATGTTAGGCCAGGATCTCACTGGCGTATACATAGGTGTGCGTCATAGAAAAACGCCAAAAATAAACCGTCACGAAAAACCATTGAGAACAATGACTGTTACGTGTACAATGTCACACTTACTTTTCATAGAGGGGAACAAGCGTTGGAACACTTCACATTGCATTTTTTCAAGCGCATGGAGCGCAACGCGAACAATGTGACAGGATTATTAGCAATAGGAATTGAACAATAGCGGCGACACAGGGAAGAAAAGCAATGCGTAAGTGCTATTTATTTATATGTAAAGTGTGTTGTGAATATACGCCAGGGAAATGTAACAGTGTATGTTCGCAACGCACTTTTTAAAATAAAAAATTAGGCACATCATGGCTGAAATCAGCACACCACCCCCCATTCATAATTGGTCAGTGCACCAGTGTCTTACTAGAGGTAGTTGGTTGTACAGGTATGTGTGTGTGTGTGTGTGTGTGTGTGTGTGTGTGTGTGGGTTATTCAGTAAAAGTTAGTTTTGTAACTAACTTGGTACTTTTTTCCTAACCTGACATTCTCCCCAAGGTGTAAAATGTTTCATTTAAACAAAAACAAAGAGAAAGAAAAAAAACAGATTTTAAACAAAAACGGTAAAAAAACGATAATTCTTACGAGGATATTATTCAGTGTTAGGGGAAGAAATGGGAGATTTAAAAAAAATCAAAATGATTTCAATGAAAACAGAATATTTCATATTTCTAAAAATTGATTTATATTGCGGAGAGCAAAATATGCATTTAAACGGATATACAGTATATATACAGTATATTTCCCTTCTATATATACAGTATATATACAGTATATTTCCCTTCTATATTTACACCTGTGCATACAGTATATATACAGTATATTTCCCTTCTATATTTCCACCTGTGCATACACGATGTCGGTTTATGGGAAGCATTTTTCCTATAATAAAGTTCCCTTTTATTTTAATGCTATAGAATTAGCCTTTCACTTATTCAGGGGTTATACTAATCTTACTAAAAGCATCATACTAAAATGATTTACTCTTCAGCAAGGACACAACAGTCATACACATCCAGCACCTTGAAAGCAGTCATATCTTTAATGGAAAGGCTGGATAATGAACTCATTTCCTTTAAGTAAGCAATAACCATCTGATTATATATCGACTATCTGTCTTTCGCCCCTAAAGGATATGTGAGTTTTGCAATGTAGCTCACTGTTGTCGCCCAGTGGTAAAAAAGAGAGATTGCAGTTACAAGAAGATAACACGTATTTTATGTATGTTATGTCAGATTGGGGCTTATTTGTAAAAGGACATAAAGTACATATTCACATTTATTCACCACTTCTCCATTTTTGGGTGTTCAGAAATCTCTATGATGTGGTGAATTCGAGACTAATTTGACAGCTTACGACAGTCCTGGACTTACGGAGCACTTCTCACCAATTTACATGCGCATTCCCAGGTAATTTGACTATTCATCAATTGTTGGAGTCTGTTGCAGTAGCGAATTCAACAAGGGCATTTGCCAGTTTTACTTCACCAGACTGAAACGGTGAATCTGGGCTTCTACTGTCCGACTGACTATACCACACTACGAAAGAGACAGCTACTGACACAGCCACACAAAGTCCTCTGATCCTTGAAGCACAGCAGACTGAAACGATGAGAATTCACTTTGACAGTTGAACTCTCATTTTGATGAATAAGCCCCAGAGGGTTTAGACTATTCAGTCATTCACCCAGAGATAGAAGTGGTTTGGCATATAGTTCCCTTTTCCTAATGTAAAGATACATGACTACTCAACTGCAGGATAATGGGGGGGCTGCATTTTATTGCAATAATGTGACAATGTTAACTGTGAGCTAAAGAGGGTAATTCTACCCGCTTATATAATATAAAATGAATCCACAATGAGTCAGTAATTGCATGAATCTGATTCCATTGTACCAAAGAAACCAAGGACTGATTGGAAGAGTTCTTCCCCTTTAAACAATATGTTTTCCATCAATGATAAAATGGCTTCTCCCACTGTCCAGTATTTTTATCCTGTTCGAACCCTCTGTGACTGCAAATAAAAATCTTGTAAATGAAGGTACAGAAACCAGCTGCTATGCTTATAAAATATGTTTTATTTTGCATTTAATTTTTTTTTTGTAGAAATCTCACAAAATGTACTCCACTGACATGGCAGCATGAAACGTTAAAATTCGCCCTTTCTACATAAGAAGAGGCGTACAGTGCCATTTTGAACTCCCATACTGCCCTTCTGTCATGTCCCATAATGTCTAGAGGCAGACCTATTTTTTTTCACTGTAAACATAAAGATTAATACTGACTGGTGCAAAATTGTGGGAACCTCCAGTGTTTCCAATGTTTTCTTACAGTTCTTCAATGGGACTGGATGGGAGCTCCAGTTCTGATCTAGGTCCAGTAATAGAATTTAATTCTTGTGTTTGTTTTCTGCTTCTTTACATATATATATATAATTTAATTGGCCAAGAGCTTGCCTACTGAGCACTGTTTCACAGACAAAGGAACCTTCAACAGCCAATCAGCACGAAGGGTTATTGAAGTTAAATATGCCAGCACTAGCAAGGAACCTGATAAGCTGTTTTTTTTTTCAGGTGAGACATTTTTCTCCCCAATGTTGTTATTTAACAAGGAAGCAAGGAGATGATTGTTATTTGTAAAGCTCCAGTTTACCTACATTATGCATTACAATTTGATCTTTCTTCTCTCTTTAAAAAGACATTTCCACCATTTAAAAATATAAATTAAAGTGACCAAAAACAACTAGCATTCAATATAAAGGAGATTCTATGTGCCAGGAGAAAGCAGTGTCCAGTGGAAGTCAGCTATTATTCAGACTCCCCCAATTCTAATAAACATGAGGCTGCTCCTGGCTCCCTGTTGGAAGTTTCCTGCCTCTTCTCCCTATCCCAGGGTTCAGCAACCTTTGCATGGAGGGTGCCATTTCGCTCCTTTTTTTTTTTTTAGATTTAAATTTTTGCAGAGCTACAAAGGGGGAGAATCCGATCACATGACCTGATGACGTCTTTTCACAAGAAGCATCAGAGGTCATGGGCGGGAGGAGGGAGATGCGCTCAGAGACACAATAAGGCAGCTGAAGAGCCACAGTTTGCAGACCCCTGCCCTATCCTAATAGACATGAGGCTGCTCCTGGCTCCTTGTTGTAAAGATTTTGCAATGCGGGATACATTGTAAGGGGACAAACATTTACAAAAAAAAAGCCTCCGGCACTATCGTAGCAAGGAATTCAACCTTTTAAAGGGGAAATATCACAAAGAGCAAGTAGGTTTAAACCTACTCTCTTTTCTCTGTCTGTTCCCTGTGCTTTTTAGAAAAAGGATCAGGATGCTGCATGAACTTTGCTGTGTAGAGTAGTGAGCAGGCAATGCAAAGGTGCTAAGGATAAACTGTTCCTTGGCCATGTTTCACCTTTGAAAATATCACATAAACCACACTGACTGCATCGAAATATTCAAATATTTATAAGTGTTGGAAAATGTTATTTTAGTCAATCAATCTTGTCTGCTTATTACCCTAAAAAGAACTAAATTTTGGCTTAATCCATTATGAAATGTATAGGTATGATAAATAAAAACACAATTAATCTTAAACTACTGAGATCTGACTCACCATGAGGAAGTTATGAGTTCCTACTTTGTGTTGTTCCCCAACACTACAAGGCAATCCATTTTGCTCTTTTAAAACATGCCTAATAATTTTCTCAGACACTCAGATCTATGATCTGTGCCACAGTGAGTGTCTGTGACAGGAAGGGGCGTGTCTAATACAGCAAAATGGCTGCTTCACATTATTAAGGAACAATGCAATGCAGGAGCTCATAACTTCTTAATGGTGAGTTAGATCTCAGCACATTAAGTTTTATTGTGTTCTTATCTCTCATACCCTATTGATTTAATAAGAGATTAAGTTTAGTTCTTCTTTAACTGAAATTACATGACAATAAGAGTTTAGTACTGCCATTTTTGTGTGCATTATGTCCTTTGCTAGGCTGTTTGTTTCATCTACACTCATGTTCTGAGGTTGCCTAGTTAGCAAGTCAAGTAAGAATTTAATGAGCTATAGCTTGGAAGATCCAGGAGAGCCATATGCTTCAGACCCCTTGGTCTAGAGAAGGAGCAAACTATGTGCTGTCCTTCAGCTGCTGTTGAACTACAACTCTCAGCATCTATCAAAAGCCATTCTTAGCAAGAGGGCTGCAGACTTCCTGCCATATTCAGTGGTAGTGGGAGGCCCTGTAACTTATTTAGTGCATTAAATTCGCATTCACCAGGATTCAATCTGGTTTCTGATTGGCTATTCTGCTTACGTTATACATGACATTTTTTATTTTGCATAACCCTTATTGGGAGATATTCCCAAGACATTAACCGGGTCCAGATTGTACAATATTCCCTTCCCTCCTAGTTCAGCTGTCCTTTTACTTACACAATTACTGGACTGATACCCCGGGCATGTCTCTTTTATGCAGGGATGAATACAGTACAAAAATAGAAAGAAATGCCCTTTATATACCCTTTAACAGGGCAATTACTGCTATGTCTCTTTTGTACACGCGTGCGGAAAATACGGAATAAAACATATCCCTTCCAACACTGCCACCTGCAGATGCATGCCAGTACTGCACCCGAGGACAGCTCTCTCTTGCATACTCTGTTATAATGTGTATCTGCTTGGCTAAATTAAGCCTTTGCCTTTTTTTTTTTTAAACTGTGCAAAAAAGACATTTAATGAGCAACAAAGCTTTTCAACAAGGGTTAATGAATCTGCGTCCTTTGTTTTAATAATCTTGGCGCCATGAAGTCTGTTTGATCTTCTCCGCTGTGATGTCACAGAATTTAATGACCTTTAAGTTGGTCTCCAAGGAAGATGACACTAAGTGAAGAGGCAATTCGCTGGCTTTCCTATTCTGTTAAATAGACTGAAAGTGGGGAGAATTCTTCTTCTCTTAATCCTTCTGTTGTTCGCCGTGATCCCTACGCCAACGAAGCGCTGGAATGGGGGAGAAGGGAAAGACCTTACAGAGTTACCCAGAGCCCAAAGGACTGATTTGGGGCCCCAACAGGCATTCTCCAAGGCAACCAATTTTCATAACCATGCAGTCCATAGACCACACCTAATCCCCTCGTCCCCCTAATTCACTAGCTGTTGTTTTCAGCCGTGAGATATTTAAGCGCCGTGAAGCCGTAATGCCTTGACATGTCCTGTTGGAATTCCTCCTTTAGTGTTTTCAGACAGACGCGGTATTGTTTGTTGGATCGGAACTTGGTGATGTCGAAGCTGGGGGCGTGAGGCATGTGAATCATGTAAGCGTTGGGCAGCACGGTGAATTCATATTCCTGCGGGAAGGAGAAAGCAGAGATCAGTGACCCAATGGATTATTGGAAAAAAGAAAGAAAACCCTAGTCTCCGCAGAGTGGCATACATTTTAAAAGGGAAATAAAACAGACTTTCTCTGTTTTTTTTGTTTTGTTTTTTTTAGTAGGATTAGCTAAAATATTCTGTCCACCAATCAGGATGTTGTATGAATATTACTGGTCCAGACTCAGCTCACTGCCTCAGGTTTTACCTGCTCAGTGGAGAACAGGATAGCAAATATATTTAAATCTACCTTTGGCAACAACATCCTGATTGGTGGACAGATTTTAGCCAATCTATAAGTATCAATAGACAAGCAGAGAGAGGAAAGGGACATAATGACGCCTCCTTAGGCATCTGCCTCTATTGCCCTCTCCAGGCCCCATGGTGTAAATCTCCTTACCTGTGCATCCAGCTCCATTATATGTGCCACTTTGTTCCAACCAAACCCAACGAACCTCCGGTCGTACTCTGGGCAGTCTCGTCTAACCACCACATAAGGCTCGAAATCCGCCTCCCACTCCACGCGGTATGGGGTTGTTGCAGTGCGCCACTTGGCGAAGTTTGTAGGCCCGTGACCTTTGGTCCAGACATGGTACCTGTAGCAACCATGGAAAATGCTTGTAAATATCAATGTTTCCGAACACCTCTGTCACTGTCCTTACTGATCTAGCGCTAATTAACTCTAATTAACTCTGTGTAACTAGGATATTTTATTTAAAACTACATTTACTGATTTGGGCTAAAGTAGAGCACTTCCTGGGAATATGGGATTAGGCTGGAGTCTGTTAATATAACAGAGAAGGATGACTGTGGATAGCAATGAGAAAAGCAAACACAGACCATGAAAATCAGAACTTCAAATTCAAGGATAATGTTTACAGTTACTGCATATTAATAAATGTCATGCCAGTCATAGTAGATTTTTCTTACTGGAGTTGTTGGTCCTTTAAGTCAGAATAAAAAAATGAATGTAGTGAGTGGTGCTGTAAACTACATATCCCAGCATCCTGCGTCAGCCTTTAATTTGTGAAATGTAATGCAACTACAGTTGAAAGGGGAGGCTGGGTATCCCTTGTTTTAAAATATGACATAATATTGCATTCTCTTCTTCTTTAACTGTAATTTCTAGAGACAGGCGACATAGACATACACAAGTTTTCAGAGGAAGCTGGAAGTTGTAGTATAAATGAATTGAAAATCACATTTTGCTCTGCAATTTCCATTATGCCCGATTAGCATGACTCAATTATCATCCATGTTTATATTATACATATGTGAATGATAATGATAACCTTGATAGCTGTAAATTACAGTGACGCTGTCATTTCTTTTAGAAAGGATTTTACAGTTAGCCCAGCCCCTTTGACTCTGCAGGATCCGTTTTCTCACATCTGATTGGACTTTGTATTGTGTCTGTCCAATCAGTTACAGGTGCACTGAACATTCTAACCAGCACACTGTGCAATAGAAATGTTACAGTAAAATCTTATTAAAGGGCTTTTATTAAATGTATGCAGTATTGTAAACTATTTCAGTTACCAGCGTGGATAACAGAGCATATACATGTGTTTAATGAGTATTAATGACAAGGAACAGATCTATGTAGTAAGGCTGTGAATATTGGTCCAGTGCTTTACTGCAGTGGTTAAAAAGCCAAGTTTGTATCAGACTATGTAAGATTCGGCTTGCTGAGATCTATTATGGAATCCTGGCAGAACATCAAGGTCTGAGAGTCATACTGCAGGACTGTACCCTCTCCCTGCTGTGTCACACAAACAGCTTTGCTAATTATGCACAGCAGAGCGACTCAATCCGCTAGTAATGTGTTCACGCAGGGTAATGGAGTCACACCCTCCGGCCAGATGAAAGGAGGGGAGGTAAAGCCGGTATTCCTCTCTGCAGCACGGTAATGGACTTCAGACCACTAGACACTAGTATAGAGTCAGGGAGAAATAGGAACAGTTCTTGTATTGGATCAGTAAAAGGAAAACTTCACTTTTTATCCAGACACTATTGTTGTGAAGGTCTGATGAAAACAAAAGGGTCTGTCATTTTTTTAGAAAGGTTTTGTAGGGTGAAGTTCCTACACCTGTGCTTAGTATGTGGGAAGTGACATGTCACTTCCAAGATGGCGCCTACTCCCAAGATGGCTGTTGTGCTACAGGACTTCAAGCTTATCAAGGGTCAGTGCTAGTGGAAGAGCCCACAAGAAGCTCTAGACACTTTCCAGTCATCCCAGAACACTGATTATAAATTTGTTGTTCTTTTCTTATTGCAGTCTATGGAAAATGTTTAAAGGAGAAGTTCAGTTTTATTGTTTATTTCCTTTTTAAAATCCTATACATACACATTTACTAAGACATAAAGGATGGATATGGTTAGCAGCTCCTCCATCTCCTTAACTGACAGACCTGTGTGGTGTAGTTAGCTGGTACAGGGATGTCCAACCTGACACCAGGAGCATGTTGGGAGTTTTTCTTCAATAGCTACTTATCTCAATGGCATCGTTGGGTAGGTGGCTCTGTTGCCAGTTTTGAATTGTGCATTATGCATGCTACTGTGAATGCACAAGGTCAGTTTTTATTAGAGCCCCCAAAGTGCCAACCAGTATACTAGCATCAACAGCCTGCTCCCTCCCCTGTTAAATAAGCAGGTTCTTGGTGGAGGGTAGGTGGACAGTGCCAGCACATCCACTTCCCTGTTACCCCTAGTGGCCACATGCTCGTCCTACCCCTCTAAGGAGCTGGAAGACTTATATACAGTATATTCTGATACCTGAAGGTGAAAAGGGTTCCCATGTCCAGCATGGACAACAGTTCTGCTTTAGATTTCGGGAAGGAAAGTCGATATCGCAGTGTTTCAAAGGCAGGAATGATCAACGCCTTCTTGGTGTTCTTCATATCCAACTGTACGACAGTCTTCCTGCAGAAACAAGCAGCAGAGGAGCAGTCAGACCAGTAACTGGTTGATGATCGATCTTATCTGTCAACGAATCTGTCTATAGAAGAAAAATCCAGCCTTTGGCCTTTAGTTCTTGCTGAACTGCAATTCTCTTCTGAAAGCCTTTACCTTAGGAATTGAAGCTCAGCAACAGTTGAAGGGCGAAGCTGGACATCCTTGCTTTACAATATGACATAATAATGCACTCTTTGTCCACCTAACACTGGTTACCAAGGACAGACAAGCATCATTTAGACTTCAGCTGTTGCAGGACTAAAACTCCCAGCATGTCCCCAGCTGCAACAGTGGCAAAAGGATGCTGGAAATTGTAGTTATGCAATAGATTTAGGTCAAGATTGGTCTGTCTCTGGTGGTAACATTGCCTGGTGCCAGTTCGCACACAGGCATCTGAAACAGCAGAACTGTAATTTCTCTGTAACTTTAAAACATAATTGAGAGATGTCATTCTACATAACCTGACAGCTCCAATGAAATAGTGCCCTCCTGTGGAGAGACTATTTTACAGCAACACTGTCTTGGGGTATAGATTGGGCTTACTGCTTCTAAAAGCAGTTACCTTTTACTGGTAATTAGAAAGATACAATATATATGGAATAGAGTAGGTTTATCAGAAAACCCCGTTTTTAGAAGATATGAACACTTTGGGGACAACCTGTACTAATTCTGCAGTGGGGTCCCTGGTTGGATAGTTACTCTGCTACATAAGACACAACTGTGCCCATTGATGCCCCATCAGGTTTTGATATCACTACATCCTTTATAGTTATGCCCTTTCCCAGACACTGAAAGGAACCGATGACCCTTGTTTTCATTCATGGGGTTCTATGTATAATGAAGGGTAACAATACAGCCCAATCCCCTAGCTGAGTATTATCTTGGCCTTTCCCATTGTACCTTAGGCTCTCATAGAGACCATACATTGGCAGGAAGTCAATGTCAGAGAGGAACATGTAGGAAGTCCTGACGTGCTTCATGGCCACATTTCTCAGCAAGTTGACTGGGTAAAACTGTCCTTCCTTGTACACAATATGGTAGCCAACATTGCGCCGGTTGAGAAGAACCTCTGAGCCCTGGGCGTAACGAAGGAACTGCTGCGCTTCTGCGTCAGAGAGGTAGAGAGCCAAGCTGATTGGACCTTCCCAGTGTTTGCAGATGGCTTCCAACATCTGTAGCCTGGAGGATGGAGGGAATAGGATTAGTGTCAGAAGCAACTATCAGCCTTGAGACTCATACAACTTATTATATATATATATATATATATATATATACACACACACAGCAAGCATACAGACAAATATAACAAGGTGAGATCTGTATCTAGGAGGAAAGGCTTAAAGGAACAGTAAAGTCTATAGGGAAATATTCATATTAAAAGTCATTTTGTGTACTAATTATATATCACATTATTTCTACCTAATGCTAAATACTGTTCTTGAAAATCAGACTTCAAACTCAGTACCATCAGCTTCCTGGTTAATGGCAGATAATATTAATTAGTGACAAAGAAGGGAAGAATAAAAGGAAATCATAGTGAGTAAAGACTGAATGAAAAGATAAAAAGAAAATCTCTAGTGGGACCACGATCTGTGTTTTCTTGGAGGGCCCCCCCCCACTGCAGTCCAACACTGGAACTAGCTGTTTAACATAGGAGAACAATGTATCTAAGTACCACATTTGCTTGAAAATCAGACATCTTGCTTTCATTCCAGCATCTGTTGCACCATATGTAACATTCTTAAGAATTTACTGAAATTCTGCCCCATGTTAATATTTCTTAGTAATCTACAAGAAAAAAAACAAAACAAAACAGATTCTTCAGTCTTCAGCCTCACAGATCTGGCGGGCGAATGGAGGTTTGCTAAAACTACCAGAAATCTGGAAGAGAAATGTCTCTTTAAATTAATAACTCCAAATGATTCTATTATCCATTACCTGTCCATGGAAAGTTGAGCCACTAATGTAACATCAGTATCATCGGTTTCTGGCTTGTACTCATAATGAAGGAAGTAGAGGTGTGTCCGATGAACCGTGAAGCGCTCTCGTCTGAACTCGTAACACAGATCATCTTCATCAAGTTCAGAAAGCTGTTTCTGGAGCTATGGAAAAAAATCACAATATAAGCACTTGGAACATCCTATAAATTATAATCTTATAATTGGATAGTTCTGATATCAGAACAATCTGATTATAACGTAAAGGAAACATTACTCCCATTTCCTGTTTAAAAACAATATTCTGAAACATGAAAACATTTCATATGCATTTATAGTTACCATATATTCAGGTCTGTGCTTTCAACAATTCTAAATTGTGTCTATAAAGTAAGATATGTAGCTTTAAACACTGGGCTTTAGGACACAAGTGCAAGAATAAATGGGGTTGGGTGAGATCCATTTAACAACATGGCTGCTATTGGAAACCCTATAATTGTGCTAAATCTGTAAAGAGTCTCATTGGACAATTCTTCCACCATCAAAGAATCAGAGAGGGGAAAAGGATATTTTAAAATGAAAAAATGGTAAAACTTTCGAGTTCTCAAACAGCGGATTCCCATGGCAAATCCGCCACAATTTTCCCATTGTAAAATCGAGATAATTTTTTATTGTTAAGATTGTGACAATTTTCCCATAATAAAGTCGCGACTGTGACAATATTCTCATTATAAAGACTGCGAAAGTAGCAGCCTATTGCGACTGTCTTTATCTGGTGAATTTGCACCTATACTCAACAATTTGGACTTTAGTGAATAACCCCCAAAATGACTAAATTATATTAGATGAGTATATATTTTAGTATTAGGGCATACCTCCCAACTGTCCTGGATCCCTTGGGTCTTGTTTGGTGGTCCCGGTGGCCCAGTCTATCCCCGTACCTCAATTACATCACCAGTGCATAAGCAAATCACTGACGAGTGGGTGGTGTATTGGTGTCATTCTAATGACTAATATCATTCATTACATTACTGGCACATTGACAAATTGTGAAGAAGGGGGAGGTGTACTGGTGATGTCAGTACCAGGGGAGAATGGCGCTGTCCCACTTTTGACCCTCGGTATATTGGGAGGAACTATGGGCCATATTGAGCATGCATATGTTGTGTGATGTTGTTTTTGTGTCTTTTAATAGGTAGAAAACCCACCTTTTACTTGAAAACTACAGTTCTTGCTTTTACTCGACAGATCAGGCTGCAATATTTGTAACATTTGTTAAACTTGACTTACTGGTTTGGAAGGAGGTCACGGAATATTAGAAACTCAGAAGGTAGCAGCAGAAATAATACAATAAAACCGATATACAAACAACAGATGATCTTTTTTTATTTTGGGAAAATTATTTAAAAAGAATTTTAATTTTTTTGGGGGAAAATTTTTTTTAATTCCCTTATATTTTAACCCTTTATGATGCTGTGATGTTTAGTGGCATGATAATGACGAGCGTCTTTGTGCTGCTCTGTGCATTCGCCTTGCCTGCAGCCTGTGCCACCCCGGAAAGCAAATCCGGCTTAAAATAGCTGTCATGAATATGTATTCTCGTGTAGCTTGGAGCAAGGGTTACTGTAAACAGATGGCACTGCCAACTTATGAATTGTGCAATGAAATATCAACATAGAGAGATGAAAAGAATGTGAGACTGTTGTACCAGGAGGTTATCTCATAGTCTGTGCCAGGGAACTGACAGTGGGTTTATGCTCAGGAGTAGCTAAGGGAATAGTAGAAAGAGAAGAGGTTGGTTTATTTCCTTGGCCCCAATACCAGTCATTTCTGTCACTAGCTACTTTCTGTTGCGGAAGTTTTATTTACGATTCATTGAATGACAATTTTAAAGGAAACGAGAGGCAGTGAAGTCTGGAAAGAAGAAAACAGAGGGGCCTCATTCACATCAGCCATGGGCTCAAGCACCAGGGTGTTAAACTGTTCCTCTGTGACACAGGCATTATAATATTACCACTATGCGGCCTGACTGTGAGCTTCCTTATTCTGCAACTTGTGTACATTTTCTAACTACCCTTAAATCCACATTTATCCCTCGTGATAAACACCCAGGGAAGTTGCACCACTCAGATGATGACGATTATTTTTCAGGAGAGGCAGACTACCGCCCTATAGCGTATTTAAAATGGTAAAGCAGATTAAAGGGGATATAAACATTTAGACAACTTTTTTATAACCGAGCCCTTGCTGATTTATAAGAAACTTTAAAATACACTTTTATTTACAGTGTTCATTCTGTTTTGAATTTTCGTTTGAAGGAGGATACCTTGCCCAGCTGCTATCACTGCTACTCCACTGCCTATTACAGAGTGTTTTATCCTATACCTTTCAAGAGCAGCAGACAGATAGGATTATAGTTTTAGCTACTGAAATGTGCCTTAGATTGTTAACTAGTACCTCTTGGATGGAAAAGGATCTAGGAAATTGTAGTTCAGCAACATATAGTATTATATAGTATAAAAGGTCAGCTGACCAGTAATTTAAATCATGGCATAACTGTTCTAAATACAGTGCATGACAAAACAATCCTGCAATAACATAATAACTTAATATAAATAAGAATCACCCATGACTTGCAGCTCTGCTCTGAACCTTAGGTTAAAATAACTCCAATTACAACTGGGCTTTGTGGCCCAGATAATGTTTGCCTCATGTTTCTCTAAATCCCAGACAGTATTGTAAGAGAGTGAAACAGCCCTTGTGTAGTGAATGTGCTTGTTGCTGTAATTAACTTTGTGTTTTCATAACTTGACATTTTATTGTTTGACCACAAGAGGTTGCTGCTGCAAGATCCCAAGCAAAAGGGAAAAGGATGTATGCCCGGAAGGATTGATGTAGAGACCCTGTTCGGAGGAGGCGGACTCAGGAGCAAGAGAGAGTGTGCAACAGTCATCTTGGGACAGTGAGGGAGTGAATGAGTGTGCTTGAAACTGAAACACAGGTCTGTGAGACATCTTTGTGCAGAGAAGGCCCTTGGAGAGCGAAGTTACAGCAAGTATAGCTGAAAACTTGAGACTTTCAGAGTTTATCCAGACACCATCCTAAGGATAAGATTGCTGTCAGAGACTTGGCTGAGAAGTGACACTGTCAGTGAGACCGTATGCTGTCTAAGGAGCTCCTCTTCAAGCTGTTGCTAACAAAGAATAAAGATACCCGATGAAAGCACTCGTGCACGCATCGCACTGCAGGTTTGGCGCCAAATTGCTTGAGACTGA
>WMED01014405.1:2485-14037 GCA_019650415.1 Pipa parva | reverse complement strand
GTGTGTGTGTGTGTGTGTGTGTGTGTGTGTGTATGTATGTATGTGTGCTGTAGGGTGTCTCCAGATGCAAGTAAGGAATATGATGCCTCATTTGAGGGGGTTTTTCAGCCATGCTAGTGTGACAGTATTACAGCGTTTGCATCTGTATTATTTTTAGGAAACAAAATGCTGTAAATAGCATTTTTTAGATTTGTCAGTTGCCCAGTCTCATGTAAGCCTGGCACGCCAGCGGCTGGAACAACATCATAACTTTGAGCCAATATGGATTGACTGATGTCAATCATTATTCCAGTTTCTAGCTCATGGGAAAGAATCAGGTAAGAAACCTATTTATAAAAAAGGTTCTCTCAGCATTTTGGTTCATAAAAAAATCAATATGATGGCAGACTTTAATAACAGCTTTCAGAGGCTGCGAAACCCCTTGAAGAAATTTTCATCGTCAAACATCAACAATGTTGTCATGCATTTGATAGCTCTCGGCGATGTTGTTTTGGAACCAGTGACTAGATGCACCTTAAGTAGCAATGTGGGTTTATGAAATAAAAACATGTCCTAGTGAAGCACTCTCCAGGAGACCTCCGTTCATACCAGGCTCACCTAGACTCATACTAGACTCATCTAGTCATCTGCACTTGCATTGTCTTTGAGCTTAAGCTTAATAAATGAACCAGTTGCTCTTTTTTTTTTTTTTGCTTCAATATTCCTAGCAGACCTGGGATGTTGTAGACTCAAATGATTCAACCTCTCCACATCAACAAGAACTTCCAGCTCCACCCATGCCTCCAGGGTGGGAAGAAAAGGTAGACAACCTGGGACGCACATACTACGTCAACCACAACAACAGGACCACGCAATGGCACAGGCCAAGTCTCATGTAGGTACTTCTGTGTAAAATGAGAGATTTTCTATAGTTCTATATTGTGTTTTCTCTTTATAACTTAGAGTAATTTTAATCAATGGGGCAGTTATTTACTGAAGTCTAGTATACCATAGCAACCAATTAAAGGCTAGCTTTCATTATTTTGTCTCCCCTATACCCCTGAATGTTAACGGCTGATTGGTTGCCAAAGGGTTACTAGACCTCAGTAAACTGTGGTCCATTTTAAATGCCCCAGATTATGGGAGTTATTCACTAAGGTGCAAATTTGACTGTCGAATTCGCAAACAGCGGATTCCCATAGCAAATCCGCTGCAATTTTCCCATTATAAAGTCGAGACTATTTTTTTCAAGTTAAGATTATGACAATTTTCCCATAATAAAGTCACGACTGCGACAATATTCTCATTATAAAGACACGACTGTCTTTATCTGGCAAAATTGCACCTATACACAACAATTTGGACTTTAGTGAATAACCCTTTCTGTCTGGTATCATTCTTGTATCATCCCCTGTCCACCAGACTCTTTCTCTTTAAAAGCTTTAAAAGATAAATTAAAACAGGACTTTTTTTTTGTTTTTTGATCCCAAAACATATCTTTTTATTTTTGTATTTAGTTCTGGTTTTCGTTCTATTATATCCTAAAATATCTGATCCCTACTGCCAGCTGCTTACAGCCCAGTGCTTGAGCATGCTCAGTAGACTGTATGTAAACATTGTCATTGTCGTAGAAGAGGTTGGAACATCCTTTACATACTGCTAAACATTGTTTTAAATGCTGCTTCTACTCTGCTCAAGGGGAAGATTTTCTTAAAGTGTACCCGTCACCAAAAAATGACATTGTTTAGTCTTGCATAGCATGCTAGACTAAACAACTTTGTCATTTAAATAAATTAAAAAGTACTTCTCTTTTAAAAGTTATCCCTCGTTGAATCTGCCTGTGAAACAGACTTTCTGATAGAAGCCTAGCAGAGAGTCGGCTTGATAGGGCTTCATGGCGCAATCACGTGATCGCTCGCGCCTCTATGCTTGGGAGCTCAAAGCATATGTGCTTTACAGCAGTTACTGGGGAAGCTGTCAGCGTTACCGGCTGGGGAGACTCAAAACACATATGCTTTGAGCTCACTTGTAGGATCGTGGTCACGTGACCGATTGCGCCTCTAAGCTGTGGAGCTCAAAGCATATGCGCTTTGAGTCTCCCCAGCCAGTAACGCTGACAGCTTTCCCAGGCAGTTACTGGGGAAGCTGTCAGCGTTACTGGCTGGGGAGGCTCAAAGTGCATATGCTTTGTGCTCCCCAGCATAGAGGCGCGCGATCATGTGATCGCGTCATGAAGCCCTCTCAAACCGACTCTCTGCTAGGCTTCTAGCAGAAAGTTGGTTTGAGAGGCAGAGTCAACGAGGGATAACTTTGAAAAGAGAAGTATTTTTTTATTTATTTAAATGACAAAGTTGTTTATGTACAGTATCATCTAAAGTGCCATAGAAAACAATGGACTGGGTTAGGTCTGTTTAATAACATGGCTGCTATCAGTAAGGGGAAAAAAAACCAGACAGAATCCAAATGAATTCAGCTTCAAAGATAACATTTTAAGGGTCATGGCAATCAGTAGGGTGCCTTTTAACTGCCATTACGCTGGTGTCAAAATTACTCATCTTCCATTGCCCTTATAAATGATGTATTTAAATAACTGCCATGCCAATCAATTTTCTCGAGGTTAGTATGTAGTATGTTTTATAGCACGCAAATACGTACATTTATAGATTTGTGTGGGAGCAGCGATGTTGCTTGCCTCGGCTGATGAGATTTTCCCATGCAACACTGTATCGCCATCTAGTGGTCTAATAAAACTTTGTACACCTCTACAAATTGCACATGTCCACTTCCAAGAGAAAAACAGACTGAATAAAATTTCTACTGTGCCTGTGGATCTTACCCCCATTTACATTAACCACTTCATTAACAGTTTCACCAGCCTTTTAAGGTCAACGTAAACAAAATATTCCAAATATACAGGGGCAAATGTAAACATTGCGTAGTTGTCATCTTTTGTTTTTTGATAGTGTGTTTTCCGGTTAGTATTGGTTAAGTTTGATCAGACTAAGTTTGTTAAATGACAGTAAAAATGAGCAGAAAAGGCTCAATGAAGTGACGTTTGACTTCCATCGATTATAGTCGGCATGAAAACGACAACGTAATTTAACGGATTTCAGTGGGATTGCATCAAAATAGCAAGTGACCCTGTCATGGTTGAATGCTGGTTTCACATGCTCGCCACTGACATACCGTATTTTCCGGACTATAAGGCGCACTTAAAATGCTGAGATTTTCTCAGCAATACTAAGTGCGCCTTATAGCCCGGTGCGCCTTATCTGTGGATTTACCTCAGGCATCGGGCAGGCATGGCAGGTTTCGGGCAGACATGGCAGGCATCGGGCAGACTGGGTAGGCATCGGGCAGACATGTGCAGGCATCGGGCAGACCGGGCAGGCATCTGGCAGGCATCGGGCAGGCATGTGCAGGCATCGGGCAGGCATCTGGCAGGCATTGGGCAGACTTCGGCAGACTTCGGGCAACACGCGGCAGTTAATGAGTGCAGTGAATATTCATGAGCCGGATATCGTCATCGCGCTGCGCCTTATAACCCGGTGCACCTTATGTGTGGACTCAGACCTGATGGAAGCCGCTGAAGGTAAGTGCGGCTTATATTCCGGTGCGCCTTATGGCCCGGAAAATACGGTAATTTGATAGAGGTTACTGTTTTAATGTGAAAATGAGAATTTATTGCCATTTCTGCAGAACCAAATATACCCATGATCCTGAATCAAATATAATCCACACAGCCTCAGCGTTCAACCTTTGCTTTTGGAAAAAGCAGGAAGTTGATATTTGTATGGAGATTAAATATTGTAATGCATTATTTATATGTCTATAAATGATTAAAAGGCCTCGCATTTAATTTCAGGCATTTTAGACCATTATTGTTTGCAGATGTGCAGACTACTCAGTTCCTGTATTCCAAAGACATTAGATCTGTCTGACTTTCTTCTTGTGATGGAAAAAGCTGTATGATTGATGAAAAGAGGAAAGCATACATTCCTATTTGTGTTACGAAGAGCATATTCATATGTTTAAAGGAGACGTAAAGCCTCATTTTTCTTTATTTGAATGGTTAAACTTAATACTAAAATTTTTTTTCCTAAACTTCTAATTTTTAATTATTTAGATTTCCAGGTAATTATTTATCTATTCCCTGGCTGCTCCCTTTGATCAGATTCCCTAACCATGCTCAGTTAGCAATTGTTACAACTAGCTCATTCAAATAAGAACTAGCTCCTTAAAGAAGATCTATATGGTGTCCTAGCATACTTACGTGATCGATCTAGCAGCACTACACTATGTGTACAGCTGCTAGATGAGTAATTATCTGACGATCCACAGCTCCCTCCCAGATTTCAAAGATAGAGATCGATTTTTTTTTTCTGATCTGCACATACGCAGTTAATTTCGGCGAAATTCGACAGGGTATTATGTGACATTTGACATCGCATACATTACCAGGAAGTAACCTGGTGCGGCAATGTATTCATCTGAGGATTATGGGCTGTGGATTGTCAAATGAACACTGATCGATCAGGTAAGTATGCTAGGATACTGTAGTTTTCCTTTAAATTGGAACTATAGTCAAATTATATCTCTACATGTGCAGTACTATACCTTAGTGAGAAGTGTTTCTCCCCAGTAGATGTTTCATGTGATGCAGAATGATTGAGTAGGCAGCACTGATAAACTCCTGCACCAGGAAATGTGTGTGTGACATGTACTGGCCAGTTTTCAATGAAAAGGTTCCTCTCCTGGACATTTTTGCCCTACTTGCTACTTAGCACATGTGCACAAGTCAGCTTTCCCTCTGTAATCTCCTGTATTCCAATCTTAATGTATGTGGCCAAAACATCTGCACACTGCTTAACCAATAGCAGTCAGGCACCTTTTTCTAGCAAAATAGCTTTAAAGTTACCTGTCACCTCAAAACTCTAATACTAAATTAGTTTCTACTAATGGAATAAACATTTTGTAAATATTTATTTATTAAAAAATATATAACAGCTTTTCTTTCTGTCATCTTCCCTGTAAGCCTGCCTTTTCTTTCCCGGGTTGGGTGGGTGGGGCTAAATGACATGATTGACATTATAGCTCCTCCAATCAGATCCCTGCTGTATTGCGATTTAAGGGATCTGATTGGAGGAGCGATAATGTCAATCACCTTTTAGCCCCACTCACCCAACACTCAGCAAAGACAAGCTGGGCTTACAGAGAAAAGCTCTTTAAAGGTACATTTTTTTAAATACATATATATTTACAAAACGTTTATTTCATTAGTAGAACCTAAATTAGTTTTAGTGTGGAGTAGACAGGTGCACTTTAATTCCACAAAGGAACTCTGCAACATTCTTTTAACATTATTGAAAGTCAACACCCGATAAAGGAGTTGAAGGTTAATTACCAAATAATATTTCAAAAGGCAGTATCAGAAAATTAAAAAGGAACGTATAGCAACATATAAAATAGTTCATCTCTTCTTATCATATAAAATAATTAGTCTCTTCTTATTCACCTGTATCTTATCCAGAGACGTCACATCTGAATCAGACAATAACATCAGGCACATACAGCAAGAGGCCCACCGAGTATTCCGATCCCGAAGACATATCAGCGAAGATCTAGAGCCTGATCACGTGGAGGGGGAAAGTGTTCCTGAGGTAGGTGACGGAATTTTAAAATTTGTGTCTTTCTTCATTGAGAACTCAGAATGTAGCATCACAATAGCACACAAAGATCTAGAAATTGACCAGTTTTATTCCATTTCAGTGTGTAGTGAAATTTTTTTATTCTGAATTAAAATGTTCTGCTTGCTTTCATTATCTATCTTTTAAATGTGCAGTGCCATTGCTAGAAATTTTAAGCGCAAGAAGTTGATTAACTGCTGGTCCCCTGGGTGTTGCAATCTGATTGCAACCATGAATGCTGTGTTCCCTTTTTATTACTCCTAGGCAGTGCCGGCTCTGCTCCTAGGTATCTAAGAAAGTTACAGTAATGGGTAGTGCGGTGGCTCAGTGGTTAGCACTGCTGCCTTGCAGTGCTGGGTTCTGAGTACATACAGCTTTAAACTACAGTATTGTGGGTGATACAAATGGCATAAGCAAGAACCGAATCTTGTTTTATTTGATTTCGTAAACTGTCCTGTGTATTGTTTAGGATAACGGACTCATTTTTGTAAATTCTGCAGATTTTAAAAAGTCACCTTGGAGCTCCATGCCCTTTGACCTGCAGCCTTTGTGCTTTCATTCAGTCATGGAACTTCTTGGCGACTATTAATATCCTTATAAATTACAGAAAGGGGTACATTATCCTCTACATTCATGTGATGTATTAAAAGTTACACTCATGTTTATGCAGCTTCATATCTTTCTTCTTTTTATTTGAAGAATTTCAGCCTAGATTAAAACCCACTGGCCATAAAAAATTTAAAGGACAACTAAATCCTGTCCTTAAGCTTATAATAATGTACCTTACACGTAGGGTTTCTAATACCACCTTAGAGATGGTACAGTACTATGGCACTTAAAATGTATTTACACTTTTTGTCAGCCTACTTCCCCTTAGACACTGGCTGAGCACATAAACATTTCTTAGTCAGAGATTCTCTTCTAAGTGCACCAGTTGCTTCTCCTTGATGCTTAGCTTTTAGGCCTAGTAATTGTTCTATTATGGTTCAGCGGAAGGTTCACTTTCCCAGTACAGACTGGTAATTGCCAATGTCCCCTGCAATGTAAATATTTCTTTGTAACTATCAGAAAGAGCATCCTGTGGAAGCTAGAGTGTCAGCATATAGCCAAGAGTATGTTTGCCTCTTTGTCATGCTTGAACTGGAAAGTTCCGGATCACAAAAAAGAATTAATTGGCTCATTAATTAAGTTGTTTATTTTATATTTTATTACAAGTCATTGTAAAACCAAGGTAACGTTGGTTAGCAGTGCTACAATGACTAGGACAGCAGTCCTAACAACCCCCATATTCCATTGCTTTGCTGGCTCTGGGCTATGTTCTCCCTGTACACATTATGTTCTATAACTTCCCAGAATGAATTTTAATTTGTGAAAGGCCATTAAACTAGATAATGTTTCATCTTTATGGGCTATTTAGATTATACAAACCTAACCTGAGTCCAAGTGCTTTACTAAAAAGCCAACCTGTCATAAAATTATAAACTTTTTACACGCTGTAGTCAACGGTGCTATAAGCAACTTTGTACTTGTTTTTTAACCTTAGTGAATGATCTAAGATTATGCTGGCAGTTAGTGATTAATTTATTGCACAAACTAAGGAGAATAGGGAGTACTTAATGCATAGTATTAGCGTTTTCCTTTACATAAACAGCAAATGCCAATATACAGCAAGTTTAAATGTAACCTGTATGGTTCAGGCCATAATCTCTTTAGAGAGAAAAGAGAGAGATGTAAAATAACTTAGGCAAAGTATGGAAGGACATGATTATTTGCATGTGACTTGCATTCTATTGCACTGGACCTACAGTGGCTCACTAAAGGGAACTTAACATAACATTTATGCTGTAACTCGTCCCAGGCTTGGAGTGTTCCTTATCACTGATAAATATGTAAACAATATATTTTACCAAAAAAATAGTACAATAATTAGAGAATTACTGTTCATTCAAAGAGAAAAATGTATCGTTACAAGGTAAACGGTGATCATATGACTAACAGTGGGAGTGTGTGCTGGGGGTTGTATTTGCTGAAGTTAAATGTAACTTACTTTACTTTTCATTTTATTAGCCATGGGAAACCATTTCAGAGGAGATAAGTATGAGTGGTGACAGCCTCAACCAGTCCCTTCCACCACCAGCATCACCAGTGTCTCGGGCCAGCGCTCTCGAGCTGTCTGAGGAACTAAATCGGAGGTTACAGATTAGCTCAGAGTCCAATGGCGAACAATTCAGTTCGGTCATTGTAAGTATATTGCTAGTGACATTGATCTATCTGTAGGCTGCAATAGTCTGTAGTAGTCTGTAGATTGCTTGTAAGCAAATTGGACTCAATGTAACTTTTTCTCTTTCCTGTACCCTTGAGGTTTACAGATAACCCTATCTGTAGTTAAGTTAATTAGTGGCCAATCAACTAAAGAGTTCACAAACTGACTTGTAAGGCTAGGTATATACGCCAAGCATAAAAACAAAAAATGCTTGCGGTATAAACCTATGGCCTTATCTTGTTCCAGACACACTAGCGTATGATGCACATACACAGCATCTTGAACGCTGCCAGCGCATTTTTGCCGGCGTATATACAGCGCGCAAAGAATGCGGCCGGATAGGAGGAGCCATGAATGCCGAGGGAGCATTCACACTGCGCTCGGGTTAAGTACAATAGGAAAGTGCCTCCCAAAAATATGCTTGCCTGAATTTGCCAGCGTATTTTGGGAAGGCAATTTCCTAAAATGCACAGCGCATAAACGTGCTGTGTGAACGTAGCCTAAAGCTATTAAATATAGGTTACGGTATGCTCTAAAAATATATCTAATGAAAGAGACCATTAAAGCCGTTAGAGAGAAAACTCATCATTTATTCATCAGATCCCAGGTGGATACTTTGTAACGGCACTTGTGAGTGTTTATTACGACCTTTGCTCAAATCCCTTAAAGCAACCTGCTCTTTCACTGTAATAAACCATTGTAAAAGATCCTTATGGAATTCTCTTCTGGTTGCTGTGGGCAATAGTTTGTTTCCTTTTCAAGTAGAAATCTCTATTCCCAATGCCATTTGATAGCATGAAAAAAAGGACTGTGGAACCAGGGGGTTATTCACTAAAGTCCGAATTGTTACATATTGGTGCGAATTCGCCAGATAAAGACAGTCGCAATAGGCTGCTACTGTCGCAGTTGCATCTTTATAGTGAGAATATTATCGCAGTTACAACTTTATTATGGGAAAATTGTCACAAACTTAACTTTAAAAAATTGTCACGACTTTACAATGGGGAAATTGTAGCGGATTTACTATGGGAATCCGATGTTTGCGAATTTGACAATTGAATTTGCACCTTAGTGAATAACTCCCCTCACAGTCTCAATAGGGGGCTGGACTGTTGCCCACAGCAGACCATTTTTGCAAAGGAAAACCTGATAGTCAATTGTGGAATAATCTAAAGATAGAAATGGCTGCCTGTTGCTTTGAGCTGCTACAATGTCTATTACAGTGATGCCCAACCTTTTTCAGCCTAGGAGCCATCTAAATTTCCGACACGCATGTCATGGGCTGCTTCAAAATTTTAAAGTTACAACTACAACAAATTTCTATAGTAAACATAGAGACAATATTCTCATTATAAAGACACGACTGCGACAGTATCAGTCAATTGCGACTGTCTTTAGCTGGCGAATTCACACTTTTATACACAGCAATTTGGACTGTGGGCCGGATAGCATCGTGTTGCGGGCCGTAGGTTGGGCATCACTGGTCTATTATATTGAAACAGTTTCGTTACACAGGTCACTTAAATGATTTGGAGGCCATGTTGTTTTTGCACCTCCATATTATTTTAAACATAAATACTATGTGTTTATATTCATAGATGAATCCTTTTCTATAACATAATATATTATATATAGCTAGCTGTTTCACTGGTGTAAGACAAGAAAGCTCCCATCAGCCCGCATTAATAACCCACAGTTTGCCAAGGCTAGTACATCAGTGATAAAAGCAAATTCGGCACCTTTGTGTTTTTATGTTTACAAATGTGTTTGTATAGTTATGGCTGAGAGCATAGGTTAGAATTCTAAATTTGAACTGTCGTACCAGGGTAAGCCACAAGCAATACTAATCATAGACACAAAATCTTTTTTCCAATGCAGCAAACAGCTTGGGAGAGGCATAAGGTAATTTTTTCTTACCTCAGATGTGGTGAATATTTTAGGAAACCAATTGTGTGAAGTTAAAGGTTATGAAAATTTTGGTGTCTGTATTAAATGTTGTAAAATAAATAAATAAAGCCGCGCTCATTATGCTAATTTACTGGTACAAATAATCTGTTTCCAGCAGAGGGAACCGTCCACAAGATTAAGGTCGTGCAGCGTGACAGATGGCGTCGCAGAACAAGCTCATTTATCAATGGTAAATCTCATTTGTTTAATGGTGTGTGTGTGTTTGTGCGAATGTGCATTGCCCTTTTCCAGCGCAATTGGGATACTCGGTGAAGAACATGAATATGTTTAAATATTGCTCATTCATAATGTTACATTTCATTGTGTTAAAAATGTGTGATGAAAAAAATGTATGCGAATTCGTTCAGCAACCTGGTCTAGTTTCTGCATATTGCAGTGTATTCATTTGAAAAACCTTTTTCCCCCACACAGAGAAAACGTGGAAGGCTTGTGCTTTTTATCTTTATTCTGTGATAACCACTCGTTTTTATTTATCCAATCACAATCAGTTTATATTGTGACATACATGTCAGCGATTTGTATGTGAATCCTGTAAGAATGCCGCCAATAGAATTCATTTTAGTCTTAACTTATCGAGTAAAACAAGGGGACTCATGAGAGATTCTTGGGTGTTGCTTGGAAACAACAAACATTCGGCCATTTTTCTTGATAATTAGGACAGAGAGTCTATGGCTGATTTTTTTCCCCCAGTACGGCAAGCCATATTACCTGCTTTCACTGTCATTAATAAACAAAGCTAACGGCATAGCCAAGAATACAATAAAAAAGAAACAATCTTCATTACCCAGATACACACTACATAAGATGCAAATGTAAAACATATTTTCAACTTTTAGAAAAAATGCTCATTGGTGTGCAGACAGGGGGGGTTATTCACTAAGGAGCGAATTCGACCGTCAAATTCGCAAACAGCGGATTCCCATAGCAAATCTGCTACAATTTCCCCATTGTAAAAAGTCACGATAATTTTTTAATGATAAGATTGCGACAATTTTCCCATAAGAAAGTCACGACTGCGACAGTAGCAGCCTATTGCGACTGTCTTTATCTGGCGAATTCGCACCTATATGCAACAATTTCGACTTTAGTAAATAACCCCCAGAGACTCTATGCAACTTCCCCAGCTTTAGGGATCTCTCTTAAGAGTGAAACAGGTAATTAACATAGAGGGATTCTAATAACCATGTTGTTCTGGATTTATATCTCAGGAGATTTTACTTTAGGCCACTCCTACAAACTGGCCACGCCCCATCGTGCAAGTAATGACAGACTAAATTATGTAGCGAACTGAAATGACATCACAAATTTCAGGTTCTATATGTGAATACTGAAAATACTTCTTATGTAGAATGTATCCCCCTGATAACCTCCCAGCTATGTCCAGGATTAGTACTCTTCCATGTTAGCTGACTCTAAGCACATGGCTCTCATGCCTATTGGGAAATCCAGTTCTGTAACTAGTCGTATTTAGCCTTCCCTGCTTTAGAACAAAAATGTGACCAGTGCACAATGGGACTTAGAATTCAAATATACATTATAGGAACTGCACTGTCTTCTTTGATTAATTTATAATATGACACATTCAAACAGAGTAATGGATGGTTCATAATATCTAGATATGTCACTGATTCCGATTTATCTTGTAGATAGATTAA
>WMED01014404.1:0-14037 GCA_019650415.1 Pipa parva | reverse complement strand
AGCTATAGGTGAGCATTTTTTCCTTCAATGCAGCCTGGTGAGCTTATCAGCACAGTTTTTGAGATAAGAGAAATGTACAAATATAGAATATAATATTTTAAAATAGCTTTATCTTTAGTCACAAGAAAGAATACAGTACTGTTTGTGGATGTGTAAAAAATGAAATGTGATTGTAAATGGAAAATTTTGGAATGTTAATATCCCTTTAACTGTCAAAAGTTTGACCAAATGAAACATACAAATCATACCATAGTAAAGTAAGTCTTTCTGTTGTTTTGTGCCTAATTGTGATACTCTTCACATTATGTAGTGTTAATTGATTGTTTTGTTTTGCTTTAGTTCTTTACAGTTACATTCAACTATGTAAATAACATGATATAATAAAGCACTGTATCACATTTATTTTTTTTTATTACCTCTGCGCCTTTAATTTAGCCCATGTCTATAATCAGGATTGTTGCAAGTGAACAGAAATCGGTTGCCTTATATGAGACTTTGCCTGTCTCTTGGAGGCTTTAGTATATAAAATCAAGAGCTGCTTAATGGAGTCTTCGATTATAAACCTAAGGTGTTAATCACACCTCTTTTAAGTGAAGGTGGCTATGTACCACACTGCCCACTAGTAAATGTCCAATTCTGATTAAATGTGGACATACATGGGGTGATTATTGGTTGGGTCTAGATCAGTAGGTTGTTTGGCCACAGAGCTGAGTGAACCTGATTGTTAGATAATTAAAGGTCCCTACTTTAAGGTCAGATAATAACTGCTAACACAAACTGATGCGGCAAACACCAGTCAAATTTCCAAACCAGCAAGCCCTATCATAGTATATTCAATTGGGTGCTTCAATTAGGAGAAATTTATGGTTTTTATTTTTTACTTATGCTATGCTGGGCAAGATTTAATTAAATTTCCAAGTCATATGCATTGGCCAGATTTACTAAATGTATGTATAGATGTACAGTATATTTTAGTCTATAAAGCACTATTATTATACAAACATGGTAGATGTCAATATAGTACAAGTGAATTATATTTGTATTACATAGAATCAAGAAGATGCATCACAATTATGTGCCAAGCAGTAATTCATACAAGAGGATAGAGGTCCCTGTCCCATAGAGCTTACTATCTAAATGGGAGGGAGAGATAAACTGGTAGGAAGGAGTGCAGTAACACAGTGCTTCTGTTAAGAATGTGGGCATTGAAGAGAAGTCAATAATTGCTGTTAATTTAGTCCATCAGTACATTCTTTATGAATGCAGTTATTGATATATTTTTTAGACAG
This sequence comes from Pipa parva, assembly GCA_019650415.1. Taxonomy (NCBI): domain Eukaryota; kingdom Metazoa; phylum Chordata; class Amphibia; order Anura; family Pipidae; genus Pipa; species Pipa parva. Next base: position 12,748 of record WMED01014404.1, on the reverse strand, counting down.
AAGACAATCCCCATATTTTTCTTTAAAAAAAAAAAAAAAACCGACGTAGATAGATTTGTTCTTGTTTCAAACTTGGAATCTGAATTTTCATTTTCAAGATACATTTGTTTGAATTATAGCTATAGTTTTTTCCAGAGCTATTGATTAAGCAACATTGTCAAATGTGTGATCATGTAGAAAATTGAATTTGTACCTCTAGTCATTTAAGTGGAATTTCCTAGAGATGTGTTTAGGGTTTGTGTATATGTTGGTTATGTATACAGATTTTATTTATACTGCCTGTATAGCTGCATATTTATCTATACACTTTATAATAGACATTTGTCATAGAGACTAAAGCAGGAAAGCTGTTGTGGTTTTAGAATTCTCCTGGTACATATGCATCATGTTCATTTACATATAGTCGTTCTGCTTAAAATAAGAATAGCCTTAATTTACATGTGAAAATGAAGGTTTTTTGTGCATATGCATTTGTTGTCCTAGAATCATGACCTGTTGGTGACACCCAGAGATGGGGATGTGAATCTATGTCCCGCCTTCTCCAGATGCTTAGTCCTTAGAAAGGAACAGACAGCTGATATTTTAGTAAAATGCCACATACAGAAGCAAAGCAGTAGCTGGACAGAAATGGCAAAACAACCTTTCTTATCAACGTTTTTCTCCCCATCCAGCACCATTCCCTACTGATTTTATAATTTCTGCTCCTCAGTACATGTGCAGTTTCTATTCACTAAAAGCATGGAATGGACTTATTGCACTCTGTGAATCATACAGTAAATGATAAAGTAACAATAAAACGTCACTTAACCAACAAAGAAGAATACATTTTCACGCAGTTTGCTACGTGATTTGACTGTGTTTCTATGATGTCCTCAGTGGGTAGCTTCATGTATTGGCACTAGTGTGCATTCATTCTGTTTGTATGCTCACTCTTAAAGTGGAGATCTGTCTGTACAAAGCATTATTGTTATTTTTTCTCTAGTGGTCATGTTTGTGGAAGGGAACGTTCCATTTTCAATTCCAACATTGATTGTTTACTCTCCATTTTTATGGCAATAAAGGCATAGAGGTGTGGAATGAGGTTGGAGTTTTATAAATGTAAATGTTGGCTATAACCAAGTTGGTCCAGAATTGAAAGGGCATCTATTATTGTTCTGAATGATAAAATTTTAAGGAATGCTGTAATCATATAATTCCAACATTTTGTATAGTTCCATTTCATTGTTATGATGTGTTTAAATTCCTGTTTTGTTATTTTTAACCATATAATAGATCTAATTTTCCCACAGTTATATTTAATTTAAGGCGCAGTGGCTTCATTTACTGTTTCATCTAGCCTTTATTGCTTCAACTCTCCTGCTGAAATCTGTTCCTGGCCTCTTTAGACATTGGTTCTGTTAATGTAGAAAGTATAAATTCACATCTCCCTGGTAGAGGGGGGTTTCCTCTTTCCCGGGGTGTAGTGCATCTGTCCATTTGAACCCAAGACCGTATCCGGGAGAGTTTTTTTTCAGGAAAGAGTTGCCCTTGATTGTCAGTTTAGCCGCAGCCATGTTCTGGTGGTCATTTGGTAAATTTCCTGAAATGATAAATAAACTAGGCTTTAAAATAGCCTAGGACTGCCGTCTAGGCCTAAAAAGCAGACCATGATGAGCTGCTCCTTTCAAAAGCTATCAATTTGTAACTTAAGCTTACTGACCAGATGGAAACAATGTTTTTGCCATCACTGTGCTTCAACTGCAAAAGAAAATGTGTCCTGTCCACATAGAGGAAGGGTCTTCCACTATATTAAGCAGTAGCAAATCTCATGTGTCAACCTAGCTACATTATGGTGGTCATTCCAGATTTTAGATCCTGTTTGTGTCCCAGTTGCTGTACTTTAAAGCCACTGATCCGGATTTCCACTCATAAAGAGAGACAGGGAAGTTGTGTTTTGGCACAACCCCCCCCCCCCCCCCCCAAGCACAAAAATAAATACCGTTTCCAAAGCTATATTAAATATTATTTTTGTTTCCCAGCATTCCATACCACTGACCAGCTCTATCCCAGGAGGAATCTGAATGCAAGTAAAGCACAACTTCTGGTGTAATTGAGGTGTATGCATGTATGATTTATAATGACATCTTTATTATGGTTTGCACAACGTTTCAGGGAAGGGAGAGAAGCATCTGATTTTCCACAGAAGCCTTGTCCATCTTTTATTTTGTGTTGTATTGTATTTATATAGTGCTGATATACCTGTATTACGCAACGCTTTACAGAGTTTCATCATTTACTTCAGTCCCTGCCCCGTAGAGCTTACAATCTAGTTTCCCTATTCGGTCACACATACATAGACACAGATGTATGTTTTTGAATTATGGGAAGAAACCGGAGTGCCCGAAGGAAACCCACGCAGATACAGGGAGAACATATAAACTCCATGCAGATGACGTCCAGGGTGGTGTTGAACCCAGAATCCAGTGCTGGAAGGCAGCAGTGCTAACCTTCTCTGTTTGGACAATTTTTGCTTTATAGTTGAAACACTGCCTTAGCACTTTCAGAGTAGTTATAGTTTATATCTTACATGTTTTACACTTTGAGGCAACAGACTTCATCTCCAAATATTATTGTAGTTTGATATTTCTGCAGAGTAGTCAAATCTTAACCTCTTCACCTCACAGCTTCAGTACAGTACCTGTGATTTTGTTATATTTTTTTCCTTCAACTTGTAACCTGCTCATGAATGCTAAGTATAGCAACTATAATTGGATTGTGTAGCAAATTCTTTTTCATTACAAAACTATTCCAATTAATGGGATTACCAATTAGTAGAATTATGATATCTGAATCATATTTTTGCCTCATATAGTTGCACCAGACAATGTGATTAAAAGTTGTTTCCCCTTTGTGTTTCCTGCAGATGGTCACAAGAACAAAGAAGATATTTGTAGGTGGATTATCAGCAAACACTGTAGTGGAAGATGTAAAGCAATATTTTGAGCAGTTTGGCAAGGTAAGTGTCAGCTTTCTGCATTCAAAAGCATGTGTTTTGTTATATTAGTGAATATTATCTTTTTTTCCCTTTACTGTGAATCATTTTGAGGCAGTGAATTACGTCTGTCTTTTTCATAGATCAGCCAATGGGCTTTTTGGATTTTTATATCATTGATGATATTTTTAAGGTTATCATACCAGTCTGAATATTTTTGTGACTAAGTCAGTACTGAATAATGAAAATTTTTTATTTATTACATTAAAAAAAAAATCTAGTTTGATAAAACAAGAAGCTAATATACTTCATTCCAGATCACCAAAGTGGGTATATAATAGCATAGAGCATCCATGAAACAGAGAAAAAAAAAATGCCCTCAAAATTTTGTAGAAACCCCATATTATCACATTTTTTTGGACTGTAAGATGCATACCCCCAAATTTTAGTTGGAAATTGTAGACAAAAGGAAACCCTGAGTTGGTATAGGAAACTGCAGCAGATGGGGGCTTGGTTAGTAGATACCAGTATGTACAATATGGGTGGTAATGCTTTAGGCTTATGAACCTCTGTATTCTTCTTTGACTGTTGTGCGAGGAGACAAAAGAGAAGACTTTTATTAACTAGGAGGGCAGGGCAAACTCATCATGACTTGAAGAATTATAGCCATCCTTCTGCTGCTCCTGCCACAAATGCTATATTAGATGTTAGGATTGAATAGGAATTTTCAGTAGTCAGGGATATTGTAATGAAACCTAGTTGCTGTAGGGCTCAGTATGCAAATTAATGCTAATACCCAAAAAGGGAAAGATGCAATTACTCTCTGCCCACACTGAGGAATCACTGTAGATCCAGTCATTGCTTGAGACAGCCGAGTTGCTAGATCTGATGCTGTTGGTGTTTAGGTTGAACCTTCAAGAAGACCCTAATAGAGATACATGGTTGTTATTCACTAAGGTGCAAATTCAACTGTCGAATTCGCAAACAGAGGATTTCCATAGTAAATCCAATACAATGTGCCCATAATAAAGTTGTGACTGCTACAATATTTTCATTACAAAGACGTGACTGCGACAGTAGGAGCCTATTGCGACTGTCTTTATCTGGCGAATTTGCACCTATATACTACAATTCGGACATTAGTGAATAACTCCCACAGTGGCATGGTTCCTGCTAGCTAGTCAGTACTCGGCAAGGTACAAAGGAAAAGTAGAAATGCAGCCATGTGATTATTTAGATTGGAGGCAGAAGTGGTGTTGAACACATGAGAGATTTAGATACTGTACCAGGGCTTGCAAAAAAAAAAAACCCAAAACCAGTAAGGAAGTTAGAGAGAGAAAGTCAGGGGCAACACCAAAGGACATTTCTGGGAATAAAAACTATTAACCAAAACAGGAATTAGACTGAGCCATGAAAACCTCATATCAGGCCACATTCATTATGGAGAAAGCTACACAGTGACATCCAGGAACACTACATCTATTCAGAAAACCAAGTCACTTTTGTCATATGACTGTGGGAAAGTCTGGACTGTAAGGCACAATCTTTTAAAGGCTGCATTTCATCGAAAAACATTACATGCATGGTATAGTCTGAAAAATATGATATATTAGTAAATAGAAGAGTTTTAAAGGATAAATACATTTAACTTCAACTCAGTATTGGAGAACAGCTCCCAGGGCGAGAACAAAAGAGTTGCCTCTCCGAGACTGGAATCCCTTTAAAGCGCTCGCTGATGTCCAAGTGCAGGACATCAGAGCGAGCACTTAACACCATGTGCAAAGTGAGCCGAAGGATTCGGAGCTCACTTCGCTCAATGGTGAATTCCCCCCCTTAGTATCCAAGAGAGAGATTGCAGTAAGTCTAAAATGGCCAAAAACTTAGAAATAAAGCAATATTACCAAAATTATTCCAGTAACAGTTGTTGCCACTTTTTTTTAACAGATAAACTATTTGCAATTTACAACTGTCAGGGGCTTGCATGCCACCCTAGCTGCTCATTTTAATTAGAGACGTTTTGATCTGATGCAGTAAGGTTTATGCCCACTCATAATGTGACTACTATTATAATTGTAGCTAAATACTTTATATTGTTGGGCACTACTATAGTCCAGTTGTGGAATAACTATTGCTTCAAACTTGTTTCATCTTTGCCGCCTGTTTACAGTATAATCTGTGTTTTCTCTGTGTGATGAAGAGCTTTATGGATTGGTGGTGGGGTGTTTTGCCACACGTGGATTAGATGGAAGATTGCTAAAGGAAAAGTTTAATAGGAAACATGAGGGGAAATAAACAGAGCTGGTGGGAACAGGAAACAAAACTGATATACAGGTCATTGAGAGAAGCACAGATGTTTTCAGTAACTCTGGTATTGAGCTGCAGGCAAAGTGGATGGAAATTTAAGGAGGATTTCTAAAAGAAACAAGTGTAATTTATTTTACAGTAGTGCTGGGGTAGCAGTTTACTTACAAAGGTAGCAGGTCTGTGTTATTCAACAACTGATACTACTATGATTGATGTTGGAAAGGTGGTAGTATAGAATATAAAAGCACGATTTATGAATAATGTTTTTGGAAACTTACATAGAGTGGCTTATTATGAGTAATATTAACTGACCTCTATGGTGTAACCGACTAGGTCAAAATTGGACTTTGGCAAACATTCCATAGTTTTTAGTCAGTCTGCACCCTGCTAACAGCATTACATGTTTTGACTTTTTTCAATTGTTTCATTCATTGCATTTTAATTGCTACCTATGGGTTATGATAGGTAATGATTTAAAAATACCTTTTATGTTATATTATCTAAATATATCTGAGTAGGCCATTTAAGACACTTGAGTAGTGGGCAATCTTGCTTGTTGCTGAAAACTGATATATCAAGCCTGCAATCATAAAAGCCTTGTTGGGTATTCCAGATGAACACTTTACTGCTTGCTGTTAGATTTCACAAATTTTCAGCACTATGATCACAGCTCTATTTTAGTGCTTCTTGCAATATGCTAAGCAATGGTTTACATTAACTGTGCATTTTATATCTCTTAACTTTGCAGAGCTGATTAGCATGGACATGTTTTATAGAATGTCCTTCTAATATAGGTTTTTACTTTTATTTCTGTGCACATAACCTTCATTTAGTAATACAGCCATTAGTAATTAATCCACGTTCCTGTATATATATCCAGAAGAAAGTGTATATATTATTTATACATAGATATATATAAAGTAAGATAAAGTGGTCGTGTTAGTCCACAGATGCAAAAAAATGAATATTGCAATACTTGGTGATACTTTTCTTATTGGACTAACCGTCGTTTTAAATAGACGAGCTTTCGAGAGGTCTGTCCTCCCTTTGTCAAGTCACAAACAATAATAAGTTCAGTTAAGAAGATGTTATACTAGAATAAACAGACTGTTGGAGCAGTCGTAAATATTGTCAGGAGTGGGTTAGGTTGGACAAGGATAAAGGGGCGTTAGTAGTGGAATTCTTTGATATAGATAAACTCACATTGCAGAGTCCCTCAGCATATGGTGAGTTGTGTGTATTTATAAGTGGATTTTTTAATTGGACTAACAGTCATTTTAAATAGATGAGCTTTCAAGAGGTTCATCCTCTCTTTATCAAGTAAAAAAAAAAAGCAAAAAGAGAGGACAAACCTCTCGAAAGCCCATCTATTTAAAACAACTGTTAGTTCAGTAAAATAGGTTTAACCAAGTATTGCAATACTCATTCTTTTGAATCTGTGAACTAATACAACCACTCTATCCTAACTTATATAAAATCTTTTCCTTGAATTGTGTCAATGTGAAAACTTACCTGGAGTTCTTTCTTAAATGTTTATGTGAATGGAATTAGGTTTTGAAAAGAATTAGTTTGTTTCAGTGCTGCACACCTAATGTTTTCTTTACAGTTATACAAATTGATTTACAAATGTTCCAGCAAATCGATGGCTTGTGAGGATATAGGTATTGCTGTTGTGAAGAAAGGAGACCTTTATTTTAGAATTGTGAGTCATACATAATAAGCCAAAATAGTTTACAGCATAAGCTTTAAACTGCTGTTAAAGTAAAGTCTTAAAGGCTACAGTTAAAATTTAAAAAAAAATGCTATTTTGTTTTCTCTTTACCCAGAACTTATCTAGTTTGCACATCATTCACACTTTACTTCCCTTCCCTTAGTGTTCTATTGGGTTTTTAGAACAACTTGTCTGGTAGGGCAGAGACCAATTCTTTGCTAAAAATTCTCTCTCACTTTTTTCGAGCAGTATTTTACAATGCTTGCTGCACATCTTCGATCCTTCTGTTGTACAAGAACCATGTAATTTAGTGGGATACTTGAAGAATGTCAGAGGCCAACTTTAGAGTACAGGCCTCTTTTATTCTTTCTTACTTTCGGTTATCCTCCAGTCATTGCAGAATGCTTTCCTTTATATGTCCCTGATGGTATAGTGGATGTCTCTGTTTTCTCTGGGATCATAGCTATAGTATAAAGTTAATGATACTGTGCTGGGAAATGGTCTTTTTTTCCCCTATAAAACGAATCTTATGGATTATTATCCTAGTACCTTTTGCGCTTTATTATATAGACTGAATTTACATCTTTTTTTTTTTTTTTTTAAGTGGCATAACTAAATATCACCAGGCTACCCATGTCCATGCCATGCCTGAAGAAGAGACCTAAGTAGTCTGGAAAGCCTGATTTACCATCTATTCAGATAGCCAATAAAAGGTATCACCTATATTCTACTTGTCTCTGATCAGGCTACCCAAATGTACATTTGGTAAAATCATGTGTATACTAAATGCCTTCATAGGCTGCTGCTTGCCCGGGTAACTTTTTCTATACCCATATTGATCTTGAAGTTCAGGGTCTATACACAATAATTAATTCCAGCCCTATTTGTATTCTGGCTTCTCTATATTTTTTTTTTTTAGTATCTCTGGATTTAGTATATGTAGTGCAGCTCTGAAAGACTACATAGTCCTGGCTTATTCTTCTTTGCAATCGCACTTCACATAGTAAACTGTGTAATTAGTTTGGAAGACTTATGCTTAGTCATTGGTTTAGTCTAATCGGCTTTGGCTTTTCCCAACAACAAAGTGAGCTTATTTTGCTAAGCTGAAACAACTCTGTTCCCTTTGTTCCTGTCTTTCATTGTCTCATTCCTTTCATTCGTTTTTTTCCTGCCAAAGTTTTGTTTCATTAGGCCTACAAGTCATTTCCAAACCAGTGGGCTGCTACAATCAGGCCTTTATAACTCAGCTGCCTTGGTTCCCATGTGCCTTCTGGGCTCGTGCCAAACCTTGTTGTCTGACATGTCACTTTAACTCCTTAAGTTACTGAAGCTTTTATCTGGTCCTTTGACCCTTTCCTGGTCATTTCAAAACATCCAACTGAAGCTAATAACTGGAGAAAAGGTCCAAAACAGGGATAAAAATACAGAAAACATGTTTGTTTGAAAGTGATTATCATCTGTTCATTTAAACATTATTGGAAATGATGAAGTTATTCTGATAGTTTCCATAAATGTATACATTAAAAGCTACATGAGTTGATGTGTTAAATACTTAACTTGAGATGATTCTTAAGCTAGTCTACACTAAGGGGGGAATTCAGCAAGCTCTGAAGTGAGGAGCATAGTGTTCGCCTCACTTCGGAACAACTGAAATGCGCATGCTGAAGTCCTACACGCGGACACAAGCATGCGCATTAAAGGGATTCCCCTCCCGGCGAGAGCACTCGAGTCTCCTCGCCGGGAGGGGAATCCCTTTAATGCGCATGCTGATATCCGCGTGCAGGACATCAGCATGCGCATTTCAGTTGTTCCGAAGTGAGGCAAACACTACGCGCCTCACTTCAGAGCTTGCTGAATTCCCTCCTAAGTCTTTACCTTTAGTTTATGGGCAGAAGGACCTGCAGTTTTAAGACCTGTTTATGTAAAAGGATTCATTGCTTTCTGTGAGGTATCACATGTGCTTTACTGACTAAGTTCCTGTAGTCTACTATAGGATTGATAAAGCACTACTTGTGATCATTAAGGAAGTCCATAAAGGGGGGTCTGGCTGCTCACTAAGAGAGTAAAAACTGAATGAACCGCAAGGTTGAAAAAAAAATCACATTGTCAGTATGGGTATCTATAGAATGGAGGAAGGTTGCTGTCTCAAAGATCTTACAGTCTTCAGTGCATAATGGTTGCCTTGAGACACAGAAAGAGGGAAGTGTAGTAATTCATAAATCATTTTACATGGTATTGGGAAAAACTTTGACTTTACCATAACTTTTGAACAAGGAAGCAGTTATTCATGATAGCACAATGGGGTTACTCTTTTGTTATGGTTCATTTCACAAAGAATATATAGCAAGTATAGTTTCCCTTTAATTCCATTTATTTCAGCAGTTGGTAGCTTTTATTTGTTATTAATAGTATTAATGTTAATTTTATTTTAAAGAATTCCCTAGCTAAATGAGCATAGAAACGCTACGTTTGTCACACGCACAAATATATTTATACTAAAACACCAGTTAATATTGGTGGGGGCCATGGAAGTAGATTTTTTTTTATAAATAATATGGCATATGGGTTTATTAACATGAGAACAGAGACTTTTTGCTGGTTCATTATATCAGCATTTAGAAGGGAAGCCTAAGATTGCTGTTGAAGGGTTTAGTGCCAGTTGGTGTTAGGAGTTCTGGTCTTGTATAATTCACAGCACAGTTCATCTTTTCTTGGAGACGCCTGGATCTGAATTGTTTCATCTTTGCAGACATTCATATGTAGATGCAGTCTTTCACTGAAAGGCTTTCTGTGTGAGCTTGAAACTTGACCAACCTTTCAGCAAATGCTGCTTAGCTGAACTTTGTTAATATAGACTCCCCCTATACACAGAGATAGTGCTGCCTTGTGCACCGGCATATTGAAAAGTAGATACGGTATGCTCATCAGCTCATCAAGTGATTTCCAGCATTTCTCTATTGCATCCTTGCCAACAATTTCAGACAGGTTCTGTGACCCCACCAATGTTTTGGCCAAGCTCAATAATTTTGTTAAAACCCACTTGCTATATAGATTTTGCCCTTTTTTTTTAACGCTTTTTCAATTTTCGAATATCGAAACACAGAAGTGTCCTGATAGTTTTGAAATAAGTAGAAAGTGTGCTGGCTCTTGTTCATCTACATTATGAATGTCAGATGTTTGGACTAGAGTCATATAAACTTGGAGATTAGTTATAAAAAAATGTAATATTTAAAGCTTCTTACTTGTTAAAAATTGTTGTATCCTTTCCACAAGGTCCATATTAGTTTGTCTGTAATTGATGATATTTTTGGATGTTAATTTGAAATTCCATATACAAGGCAAAAGTTACACTAGCTCAGATTAATTTGAATTTTTGATTGGAAGGGGAACAATTATTGTAAAAGCTATCCATGCTCTGCTTTGTTCAACTGGTTGCTTTTACATTTACAAGCAGTATATCGGTATGCATGACCAGTTTTCAGTATTGGTTTTTCAAAATATGTAAAACTGCACATGATAAAAAATAAGCATTGTACATTTTCTTCTCTGCTGAATAATTAAAAAAAACCTGCTAGTGCTACTTAGCAATGTGGTAAAATACTCTGCTTAAGTAATTGGCTTTAGCAGCTTAGAAAAATAACATGCACTACATCTCAAACAGAGTTTTCTTTCCTGCAGACTCTGCTGTCCATCAGCATCTGCAGCATCTCATGACACATCACGAGAGGCTCAAGGACAGAAAAAAAGTGTTTGTTTTTTCTTTTTATGGACCAATAACACAAGAGATCAGGCATCTTCTCTTCTTGTTCAAACCTTTGTATTCAAACCTTTATTGTAAAGTTTGCTTTGTATTTTATGTGTGTATTAGAGATGCAACTGAATTGTTTCAACTTCTTTTAGGTGACTTAGAGTATGGACTTTTCAGCATGCTGTAAAGATGAATCACAATGTTTTGGATTTGTTTTCCCTGCTTTATAAATATAATTATATATATATTTATTTCATTCACTCTTTAAGGCCAGTGGTGTTTTGTTGATGTGAAAATCCACCACAGAGGTAGAAAACCTAATGTGCCATTAGCCTTAAAGTGGCAGACCATTAATAGGGTATAGTAGGAGTTATGAACTAGAATAAACTCCATGTATCATTTAGCTAGCCTAAAGCAATGAACTTGTAGATTTGTTTTGCCCCAGAATTTTCTGCATTATTTTTATTTGCCTTACTTGTTAGTCAGGATCCTCATGTAGCCTATGAAATGCAGGTTATTTCTAATGGTCAGTAATATATATTGTCTTCTCCTTTTTTCCCCCCGTAGAATAATAATAAAAAAAGGGCAGAGGAGCATTTAATTTCCCCACCAGCAGGTGCTTGTCATCCATCTGAGTATAGTTGCCAACATCTGGTGCAATTGCCTCAGAAAATGCAGTAACAAGATGGCCTGCAGTTCAAATGCCGAGCGCACATCGCCTCTTTAATGATAACAAGCTGTTGGCTTTCCCTCGGAGATGAATTCCTCTCACAGATGTTTGTCTACTTTTGGCAATCTTATCACTGTAGCTTTGGTGATTATGCTCAACTGGAGACTATTACTGTAAAAGAAGTTTGAACAGTTTCCATTTTCACATCTTTTTCCCTACTTTGCTACTACCAAGATATAATTTATATCAACAGTTATTTTATTGGTGCTATTATTAAGAGGCTGCTTCATTCTTAAGTCCACAGAGCGGTGGTTCACACCACCAATGACATTCCACGCTAGGAAGTATATGTTATATAGGCATCAATATCTTACAAACTTTAACACTACGTGTTATTTCACCCTTGGAAATTTTGAATATAATGTCTGTACCTTTTTTAATATAGCAATATTTTTTATAGATGTCAGTTCTGGGAAAACATTCTTGCTTATATTATTTTGACACTTCTTTATGGAAACCGTTTAAAAAATAAAGCATCTATGTTATGAGTTAGTAACGTAGTCTGCTGGTGTGTTGTTGAAGATATCACATCATTTTACGGTCATAACCTATTATATAGAAGCCAGGGATGAACTTACAGGATTGAAAGATTTACTGTGATGTAGCTGGGTAGAGATGGTACTATGTCAGCTGGCTTTCTTGACAACTTTATCATTTAATCACAAAGGGCTCCTTTGCCTCTCAGCCTTAATTTTAGTTTGAAATACTGGAGGGTGATGCTGAGTTTGCCCGGCAATTGTAGCCTTTACTGTTCAGTAAACTTGCAGTTGGTGATTCTCTATTTACACGATAGTGACAAATCACATAAACATCTCTATTATTGTTCAGCAAATTCATGTTTGTACCCCTAAGAACCTGGAAATTTGGGGTAGTTTAGACACAAAATCTCTTATTCCAAATTTATTTTTCTCTTGTTTTTTTTTTCTTTTGTATCAATCTCGTCCTCATTATCAATTTATTGTGTTAAACAGTGGCTAAAACTTGTATTCTGAAACACACAATTAACTGCAGTTTAAATGCACCATTGGTACTATATTGATATTACAAGCAGATTTGTCCAAAAAAACTTTAATGAAAACTGAATAATGGTCTTTCCACATAGTAGGAAGGTTTACTAATTTGATAAGTGCCCTATTGTACCATACCCAATTCTACAGGAGGCATTACCTTTTAGTGCAGCAGAATGTTTCATGCCTTTAGCCATACTTCCTAGATCTGTACTTTTTTACACTGTTGCATTCTATGTATTGTATTGGAAGTGCACAAACAGGTGCTATTGGGCTT
>WMED01014403.1:0-14037 GCA_019650415.1 Pipa parva | reverse complement strand
TGTATTGTATTATTGTATTCTATTTATATATGGTATCTGCACTTGCACTTTTCTTGCATTAGCACTTTACTTTTGCCTACTGGTTCTTGTAATTTATATTCCTATCCTCATTGTCATGTGTGCTGGAGAGATGAGAAACGTAATTTCAATACTTGTATGTGCTCATGTACATATGTAGAATTGTCTGTCTGTCTGTCTGTCTGTCTATCTATTGCAACTGTCTTTTAGCTGGCTAATTCACACCTTTACGCAACAATTCAGACTTTAGAGAATAACCCCCTGAGTGATGAAATCAGTGACAGTTTACTTCACCTTTTTTAACTCTTGGCACTAATAAAATAATCAGGAGGTTATTCACTAAAGTCCAAATTGTTGCGTATAGGTGCAAATTCGCCAGATAAAGACAGCTGCAATAGGCTACTAATGTTGCAATCGAGCCTTTATTATGGGAAAATTGTTGCAATCTTACCTTTTAAAAAATGTTGTGACTTTACAATGGGGAATTTGCTATGGGAATCCGCTGTTTGAGAATTCGACAGTCGAATTCGCACCTTAGTGAATAACCCCCTCAGTCTTACTAATTTAGCAGTTAATTCAAGCCCGTCTTTAATGAGCACAACGGTATGGCCTACCTCTCCTGTTTTCTCCAGAAAGCTGATTGGAGGCTTTAGTGCCCTTTTAACATGCAAAATTATTTAGATCTTGGCTATTCCTGGAGAAGAATGGAAGTTTTAAAGCCATTTATCTTATGTGTTGCTCTGAGGCACACACCTAACCAATTGCATTAGGCATAACTCAGCAGCACTGATTAATTTGATCACCTTCAGTCAGATAATCATCGCATTTTCTTCAGCAACCATTGTTATTTTGCTTGGAGACCTGCAGTTGACTGAATTCATTAATCATTGTGAAGTGGCCACAAATAATTAGCTCAGCGGACAGCAGTTAGACATTTACGCTATACAACAATTAGACACTTAGCCAACTGTACATAATAAAATGTTGTTATTTTTTTGAGATGATGTGAATTCTTACACAGTTCACAACATTATGCCAACTGCATTTTTACTCACCAATTTGCATCTATTTGCTGCAAAATCTCAGAGAATCAGGGACAGAAATTTCAAAGTGGAAATTGTCCCATAGATGAGTAATTAGACGCTTCGCCAAGATAATTATTCTCTGTGAAGTGGCAAATTCTCACTCATTACGCCTAATGTGTATTTATGCCCCGCATTCATGGACACCTATACAGTAGCTAGTTACAGTTACACTGCAATGGATCAGTAACTACAGTTTATTGTTTGATGGCAAGCAGATAGCTAGTTATGGTTAAATTACACATTGTTCAGTAGCCATAGGTTTGTGCAGTGGCCACCTTTTTCAAAGTAGTAGCTTACCTTACTACAAGAGTGCAAAAACTGTTATCACTGTCTGATAAATATACCAGGTGAAATAGGTCTAAAACAAAACTTGCCCTTTACACAGCCTTCTACATGGCAAGACTGCTAAACTCTTGCATAATAAAACCTTCAGAGTGTAATGCTACCATTTTCTGGGGAAGATTTCCAAAGAGGGGAGTTAAGCCCAGAGTATTAGGCATTCTGTTATTATAGGAACCATTAATATCCAAACAAACAGCAGAAGGAATATTTATCATTATTATTATTATACATTTTTTTTTTTTACATTAAAAAATTGCGTATTTATATGAGCGCTTTTTGTTTTCCTGTTAATTGTTGACGAGATGGAGTGCTCGTTACCAGCACCCTGAATAAAGTTGCGCCAGGCACATAACCATTGCAGGTATGTAGCAGCTGTTTAACGGTATTGGTGGGTGAGTTTAGAGCGCTCTCTTTTTATTTTCATTTCCAATGCTACTCTGCACAGGAATGTTAACTTACAAACTGTAGTTAGAAAATACAACATGAGATTTATTTTTTAAATCAGTTTTGGGTTAATATTATATGCATTGCGATTCACATATTTTTTTTGGGGGGGTGGGGGGGGGACTCTTTTTCAGATCTGGAATTGTAGATTAAAAAACCCAAAACATTTACTAAGGGATGTTTTGCCATTAAAAAATAAAATAAAATCAGCAAAAGTAGAAAAAATGTAACATAAAAAAACTCAGTTGACGGAAGTAGGCAATGACTTCTGTTTTCTTGGTGGGGTTTTTTTTTTTTCTTAAATATAAATGATTTATGGGAAAAATTAACAACCTGTAGCGATATTCTATATAAAAAAATAATCAAACATTTCATCCTCGTCTAAATGTTCCCTTAGTGTTTAAGACCATTCTAGGCATTCCACCCACTCCAACTTTCCTTGCAAGATACAGAGAAGTATTTAGCTTGTGTGACTTCATCTTATAGTGCTCCCCCTGCTCTGATTGCCTGATACAGTCATCAGAACTAGTTCACATTGAACATATCCCCTTTTATCTGCAGGAGGAAGCTGATTTAATGTTTTGCAAGTCATTCCCAAAGTCAAATGCCCAGCATCCACAGTACATGAACTCCCACTCCATGTAATCAGTGCAGCTAACAAACACATGGACCTCTTTCTAAGTTGCCCTACACACACACCTTTAAAATCCTTTTGTGTTTATTATTAAATCAGCCACTCCTCTTTCCCTGCCTCCAATATCTCCCTGTTTGCCAGAATTCCTCTCTTGTGCCTGTCAGTGAACAGAGAGCTGCAGTAGTAAAGTCTTTATTGATTGTTTCCCAGGCTTTGCTGGTTGCAAGAAATCAAAGAATGTACTAACTGCTGTCAGACCCCAGGTGCTGGAGAAAGTCCTCAGTGAGCTGCACTTACTCTGGTTGGCAGGGGGGGTAGGGTGGGCAGCCACGCTCTCTCTCTCTCTCTTTTCTCTGGCTGAGGTTTGCATTGGCAGAGACTCGCTGCACTGGACAAGAACAGCCACAGAGTAAAGCATCACACAACTTGGAATTGGGATCCCTCAGTCCCCAGAACTACACTGCACATTATTTCATTTCCAATCTTCATGGGAAAAGTGTGGAAACAGCAGATGTACCCTCAGTTCAGCTACTACTACCCCCACTACCTCCAGGCTAAGGTAAAGATGATACACATCCCTGCTTATGCCTCATGTACTTCAGCAGTCCTTGGATGATCTGAGCTGTAGAGAGGGAGCATTTACAGAGTAGCTGTCAACTAACTGTACATCTGTGATCCTTACAAAGGGGAGGGAGCCTTAGGAAGGGAGTCAGGTTACTGAAATTATAACACATTGCTTTTAGAAATACACGATGACACATCTGTGCACCTCTATGATGCGCTATGTCATAGGGTCTGGTCAATAGAGTTTGGCAGATTTATTTCAGGGTGGGGGATGTTATTGACCGCCCTATTAGCAGCATCCATATTAACTTGGTATGATCCAGCAGAGGGGACAAAATAGCACAACGTGCTTGAGCAGCAGATCCTCCTAGGAAGCCTTTGCTGCAATAGTTTTTGTATTTTTCTGGCATCTTAAGGCAAGGTTAATAAATTAGAATTGCATTGTCAGCTAGGTGTTCCAAGCGTAACCACAATAGCACCTTTTTCATGTTAAACTGTAGAACATTAATTGTAAGTCTGATTAATAATGCTTATCCTACTTGTGGAAACAATGTGTTCCCTTTACTGCTGGGAAATGGAAGGTTGTTCAGTCCCTGTGTTCATTATAATGTTTATGCAACCCCTCCTCAAATTAAAAAACAAAAAACATATTCAATCCATTATTATGTTTTCTGCTGATAAATGTGTATGTCAGTCCTCTGCTGGCGTTTCTGCTTAGTGTAACTGATCTAACGCCAATACCACAAATATGACTTACTTGCACTGGTGCTGAACGAGAACTTTTACTAACCTCTTCGCTGCCACATTAGACTGAAGGCCTTTAACAAACCCTTTAATCTGGCAAAGTAACAAAGGAGACATTCATCAATAGGATTGTTTCTTTGATATTCTATTTCCTGATCTTGTTGTTAATGGTTGAGGGAAGAGTACAGTCCCTGCTGGATTGCTATCCCACAAATCACATTATACAAGGAATGATGATTCAGGCGCGTCTGACCTTCGGCTGAGTCACATAATGTCTGATGGACGAGACTAGATTTCTCTTATTGCTATGCGCTCCATTTAACCAAAGCTGGCTGATATTACGCCGTCTCCCTTTTACATTATTATCAATTATTTTTAAAAAGCCTTTTATTTATTTATGTTTTGTGAGAATAATTTTTTTTTTTCATTTCCAGGAGTTCTTATTTATATATCATATATTAATATTCTATTTATATCAATACAGAGAAGCTATATATACAAGTCATCTGGTTTAAAGTGTACCTGTCACCTCAAAACTCTAATACTGATTTAGGTTGTACTAATGAAATACATGTTTTGTACATATATATGTGTTTTAAAAAATGTACCTTTATACAGTGTTTCTCGTCATCTTCCCTGTCAGCCCGACTTTTCTTTCCTGAGTCAGGTGGGCGGGGCTAAATGACGATTGACATTATAGCTCCTCTAATCAGATCCCTGCTAGATTGTGATTTAAGATATCTGATTGGAGGAGCTATAATGTCAATCATCATTCAGGAAGTGTCCCAAAAAAGCCTAGTTTTTAAAGGTAAATATCATACTTTATCACCACAAATTTAGAAATTTTGGAAGCACAGATTCAATATATAGTGACTGTTAATGTATTTGAGGTATTTTCATTGTTGGTGTTACTGTCCTTTTAAGTAATTTTTTTCATCATGGAGGCCAGGGTGGAAATGCTTATTGCAACCTTGATTAATGATTTAATCTCCTTATGTCTCAGGCATTAAAGAAACATTGCAGTAGGAGGAATTTTATACCTTAGCACTGTACACTGTTCGTTCTTTTTCCCAAGTCCCATGGTGTTCAGTTTAAAGTAATGGATACGTGTTTCAAAATCGTGTTACTTAACATTAAAATACAGTAAAGTCAACTCCCCCACCCCACTTTCCTGAGACAGGTAGATAATATCTCTTTCTTCTTCCATAAAAAACCATATCAATTTTTGCTCTTGAGAACTTCTTCCCATCTTATATTTCTACAGTGCTCTTTTTTATATAATAAACATTTTGTCTCCATTTTGTAAACATCTACCCTCCAGTTCTTCCCATCAACAAGGACTTTCCTTTTTCTATGGTCACAACATACATATCCCTTCCTCTGCAAGCCATGATCTCCATCTCCACATTGCACCCACTCTGACATTTCATATTCTCCTCTTCACTTTTATTTGCCTTTCATTACCTACATCTCTCACCCTCCACTAGTTCCTTTCTAACATATTTTCTATCTAAACAATATTGATACATCTTTATCTCCTTTCTACACAAATTACAGATCCCCATGAAACATATTTCTTCTTCTACAATTCTCCTTCTTCTTTCACTACACATATTCATACTTTTGGGACTAGATTTTCCTACTAAATTTATATCATATGTTTCTTCAGTTCTCTCATGAAACACATGTCCTTCTTCTCACTTTCCTTCCTTCATACATGATCTCACTTCCTCACATAATACACTCTCCACAGAGTGAAGCATCCAAAGAGTACTATATGACCAGTGTCATTTGCTTGATGGTCGGTGATAATCAGATGGTCGGTGATAATCTGTTGGTAGGTGATAATCTGTTGGTAGGTGATTATCTGTTGGTAGGTGATAATCTGTTGGTAGGTGATTATCTGTTGCTGAATTGTAATATTTAGACTTAGTATACTAAGATTCTATTTAATTTTAGTTTTAGGAACATTGAAGTGCTTAAATATTAGCAATTGCCTCCAAAAATCATCCTAATTGTATTACCTTCATGAATACAGCACCCACGCAGTGTAGCCTACCACTATACATGTTAATCTTTTCACAATAATTGAAAGAACTAAGCTTGAAACCCTTGTCTCCATGATTTTTTAGAAAAAAAAAAGTAGAGATTATACAAACAAGGAAAAACATTTTCTTGCTCACTTGATCATAACAATGTATGTATGTATAATTTTATTTAAAAAGCGCCCTTATTTTACACAGTGCTGGACAATTCAGCAATATAAAAATAATACAGGCATTACAAGTGAGTAATTTACAAGTGTAAAATCACTTTAAGTGCAAGGTTGTGATTGACACAAGAGCTTACAATCTAAGTGGGAGGAAGACTTGCATACACAGAAGGGTAACAAGAAAATTAAAACCTATTGATTCCCCATTCCCCACCCTTACCTGTTTGATGATTTAGCCCACCCCCTTATTTAAGCTACCTCTCCTTTAATAGGGGTCTACTGCAATATTCCTGATTTAAGTACTTAATTTTGTTTATATATATATATATATATATATATAGTAATACAATAATTAGCATTCAGTTATGTGCACATTTAAGTCCCTGCCCATAGAGCT
This sequence comes from Pipa parva, assembly GCA_019650415.1. Lineage (NCBI taxonomy): Eukaryota > Metazoa > Chordata > Amphibia > Anura > Pipidae > Pipa > Pipa parva. The sequence continues at coordinate 7,597 of WMED01014403.1, read as the reverse complement.
TACAATCTTAAATTTGGTCGGTTAGGAAAAATGAAACCCATGGCAACATGAATTAGGACCAGTAAAATTAACCGCTGAGCCACCATCCCATATCCCCCATATCCACCTTAACCCTGCATGTGCCCACCAAACCAGTTTCCACTGAATAAGAAAGATGTATGGGTATACCCAATGGTATGGATGAAAGCTTTGGACACATCTTAAGTGTAGTGTCATCTGATTACACTTTTAAAACAGTCCCCTTTAATATTTTATCTGTTTTTGTTGAATATCAAAAATGCTCTGGTAATTTTTCCTTCATTTAATACCATTATTAAAGGATTGTATAGAGAGAGACTCCTGAGGAAGGTCAAGATGAAGTGTTAAGATGGGTTTAGTGATATACATGTAATTGGTTTAAAGAAATTATTCATGTCTTTTTCCAGGCATAAATAGGAGACCAAAATGTAATGTAACATAAGTGGTGTGCTGTGCTTATAGTATGATATATATATCATGGCATTGTGTTAAATCCTCCATTCCCTGACAGCAAGAAATCAGTTAATGGTAAAAACTGCCGACATTACTCATAAAGATTTAATCTGATCCACAGAAATGGTAAAAACTGGACTGCCAGAAAGATTTTATTTAGCGTCGGTAAAATTCTACCCTGAGGCGCACTTTTATTAATGAAAAGCAGAGGTGTCCTTCATACGAGTTTCAATATCTGTCTGCTATTAGTCATGCCTTCAAATGAGCATATCTGAATGTACACGTTGTGTTCAAGAGATATGCAAAGTTTTGCTGAGAATAGCAGAACAGTCTTTGTTATCCTCTAATGAAGCATGAGTATTTGATCTCTCCACACTTTTAATATTTTAACAGCGTAGTGACTTTCCAGTGGAAATGTCTCTCCACATGAACGTTTTTACATCAACCAATGTTCACCATAAAATGTACAAATGTTCAGCATTTACAATCCTATATCATATCATTCCTTTCACATTTAATGAAGAAGGTGAAATGATAGAAGCTTGCTTCTGGCATTTTTAAACTGAGTCTTATTTAAGAAATATTTGATTGGGTAAGATCATTGCTATTGGACTAAGCATTCAGTTTATTGCTATAAAGCTCCTGTTTCATGGGAAAGATTCACCTGTTTGTAGAACATAACAACATCTCCCATTATTCATCACAACTTAATTATCCAAGAGGAAGAAAAGTAAAAAGAAAATAATATATACTAGTACTACACATTTCCATTGCTTATTTACTAAAGTACAAAATAGCACTATTGTACGATTGCACATTTATGATTTAGACATTTATGGTTTTTTTGTTTGGTTTTTTTTTTTGACTGGTTAACTGTTATAAAATAGCAATAATATGTCAACATTTCCATTTTCGCTGATTTATAAAGCATGTAAGTCAAATTATTTAAATGTAAAGTGTTCACCTGATTTAAGCTGGCAAAAAAAACCATGATTCCCTACGGAGTTGGATCTGTCACTTAGCCACAGCCACATTAGTCTTCCCAAAAAGAATGCTGATATTATAATATGAAATGGAACAGGATCCTAATAGAAAACAATCTAAAGTGTGCTGGTTTTAACAGATCAATATTTATTTTTATATTTGTGCTTTTATCAGTGGCCGTTTTGATTATTTTTATTGTTTATTTTTGTTACAATTACAAAAACCGTTTTACACTATGAGAGTTCTCTATGTTCTTTTCACCTTGACATCCTCATCGTTCTGATGTATCAACTCTGCAAGCCAGAATGTCTCTTTCAAGATGCTATGATACATGTACATACTGCTTGGAGAGAAAATTTTCCGAAAGGAATAAAAATGGTTGCGCTGGAAAAACCAAAATAAGAAAACAAAGGGAAAATCCCCCTAGTGTGTTACCATTTCACATGTAGCACTGCTATGCAGGCTTAGTTGTGACAGGACAGATTATGGTGGTGAGACACGTTGGCAGTACAGATAACTGGTGAAACGTGTAAGCCACATATATTTCATGCCCTTAATTAACAAACAGTTGTCTGTGGTGAATCCAGTGAAGACAATGTGCTACAGGATCTCTGACACAATCGTGCTGTGATTTCTGGTGGCCCCCCCAAGGGTTTGCACTTACCAGAAAGTGCTTAATAAAAAGCACTGTAGGCTGAAATTAGCCTCCTCTTAGGGACTCACTGGTCCAGGTAGTAAAGATGAACTCACAGTAGTTTCAAAGTAGAAACGATTTTTATTGCAGAAAAATGTACAATGTACACCAGGAACAATCTTCCTATACAGTCCACTGTTGATATAGTCCACTTCTCAACGCGTTTCGCTGGTCCAAGCCCCGGCTTCCTCAGGAGAATAATAGTTGTGTTGTTGCTGGCGATTTTCTGTGCTTTAAATGCTCTTTAAAGCATTAGGCTTTATCCCTCTTCAGGTGAACAACCCCTTTCATATAATAAATGTTTTGTTATTTTCTATAAGTAGTGGTGATGGTTTTCATTCATTTTCAAAACATTGAAACAATATAAAAGGGTGTTCTCCCCTTTCATGTAAACATTTCCTCTGTGCCAATTGACCTATGCAATCTTGTAGGATTGTAGTCATTAGCTCTATTATATTATTATCAATTTTATTTTTTAGAGTTGTTATTGAGGTGACTGAAGCTGGATTGATTTACTAAAGTCCAGTCACGTGACTGCTGAAAGTCTATGGCCAAATTTTGACCTTGAGAGGTTATCTTAGAGATTGAGACCAATGGGATGTTATGATAAAAACCACATATTAGCCAGTTGTGAAACACTTGGGGGGTTATTGGCTAAAGTCCAAATTGTTGTGTAAAGGTATGAATTTGCCAGGTAAAGACAGTCACAATAGACTAATTCCCCCCCGCAAGGAGGTATGGGCTTTGCTGCCAGGGATTCCCAGATCATGGCCCCTTAGGGAAGCTGACAGCCAATGGAAAGGGTTAAGTAAAATTGTAGTTCAGGTACAGGTCTGGAGGTCGAGGCAAGTGGCAGAGAGGATAAATGGAAAACATAGCAGAGGTCAGGGTAGGCAGAGGACTAGGAGGGTCAAGGTAACAGGGTGAGGTCAATCACACAGGAACAAAATAAGTGAGCTGGAACACACCCAAGAACTATTAACTGAGTTCTATAATTGGGCGCAGATACTCCAGAGAAGCCGCCTTATAAAGGAGTAGTGCTTGACACGTGGCCATAATGAGTCGTATCAGAAGCGCATGATCGCAATGCAACTGTGTTATAAGCGCGCGACCACAATGCGACCATCGCAGAGGAGCAGAAGCTAGATCAACTGTACTTAGAAATAATTTGTATGGAACAATTTGTATGTGGTAGGTTTGTGACACACATGGTCATTTTTTTCATTATTGATTTAACTGACAACCCTTTATTTGGGGAAGTTGGAGAAAAACAACATGTGCCTACCTGAGGTCAGCTGCTTGATAATACATAGAATGGTATGGTTAAAAAATAACTGCTCAGAAAAGAGAAACACAGTACACTATTTTCATGGTCATTTGGAGATTAGAAAGCACTGCTACCAACTGGAGTTTTCTGGCCACCACTTCTTAAAACTAATGGTCACTAACTCTATCATCAAGGTGTGAACTGTGGTAATTTCTATTTGGGCTGGGTGGTAGTGCAATTTCGTGGGCTACTGACCAATATACAGTGCAGATTATTGCAGATGTACCATACTTGGCCCATCCAAGCCTATAAACAGCAAAAAATAAAGGAAAACTGCACTCAAGGCCTTAAAATATTTTGGGGATCTCCCTTTTATTTAATGTGCAGCAAACAGATGAATGAGAGGGTCTCCAACATTTCATAAAAGCTTGAGTGCAGGTTACTTTTCTTTTTGGATCCCTTTGCCACAAATAAATGTTTGGCCAATTGCAGTATTGGCCACAAATGTATGGCCAATCTTGTGTTGAAGAGGCCATTCACCAGTGCTTGTTGTCATGAATACATGGATTGGACTTTGACAGTTAAAAGTGGCCAGTGAGGGGACTTAAGTCAGGATTCCTGCTACTACATATTCTTTTATTTAAAAGACTCACAAAATGTGGCAACCAAGTGCCAACATATACTAGGAATTATCTTCCATTCAAAAGAAACGAAACAATTGAAATTCATGCTACTATTCCATGGTGACAATACCCACAACCAAAAAGATAAAAAAAATTGTAATATTGTCCTTTTTTATGATAATTCATACACAATGCCAGCATGTAGTCATAAATATTCCCATAGTAATTATGCAATTGTCTACTTCAAGCAGATTCAGGAGAGGATTAGATTACTTTGCTTCAATAAGTCTATTTATGTCGAGTTCACTACAATATGCCACATGAGTTAACATAGCCCCATCACTTTGGAGATCCTTGCCCTGCATATAGTCCTGTAATTCTATGGTGATTATTATTATCCTTATAAAGTACAGAAAGAGGGACATTATCCTATATATACATATATTCATTAGATACTGTATGATAGCATTTATAAAGATTTCAGCTCTTTGTAAGATGAGAAAGTAAAAAATATCATTAGCTCCCAATGAGATGGGATATTCAAGAATTCCCCATAGTCGTAACTTTCATAACTATCTCAATTTGTAAATTTCCACCAGTAGGGGGTGCTGTTAAAAAACCCCATCATTTTGTTTTTTTACTTTTATTTTAAACCTGGTAGCTGGAATACTACAGAGAAATAATTGTTATGGCACTTCAGATATATGTAAGCAAACGGTTAGTGTGAGAATGTGCAAGGATTTTTTTGTCTCTCTTTTTTTTTATATATTCTGACATTTATTTTACAAATTGAACATTTTTGAGTTTTAATGGAAAAACCACATGATTATTTATGTTTGCCTTCCATAATGTTCTATGACATAAATGTTTCATCTTTGAGCTCTGGTTCCTTTTGAATTTTTATGATGCTCCATGTGGACCTGATTTCCAAAGAATAGTAGTTGCCTCGATGGAATAAATAGCAGTACGATGATACAGTTAACATTTAGCTTGCCTTTTGGTATATTACGCTAAATGAGACTTTTGGCAGTAATCCACATTCCTTGTCTGGACATGGGCTGAGTTAATACAGTTTGTACAACTAAGAAAGCATCTCAATCAATTTCTCACTCCAAGGAAAGTCTTTATGTTAACACCTTTCTTGGAACGTGGTAGAATAGTATTAGTCAGCTTTCCTGGAACATGACTGGTAATGTCCTCTATCCAACTACTAATCCGTGCACGTTATATCAAAGTCACAATTGTTAGGCCAAAATAAGGGGAAGCTATGGTCTGTTCGGCCATCACATTGCAACACCATCATAACACCTCCAGGAGGTTATTCACTAAAGTTAGAATTTGACTGTCGAATTCTCAAACAGTGGATTGCCTTAGCAAATCCGCGACAATTTCCCCATTGTAAAGTAGCGAGAATTTTTTTAAGGTTACTATTGCGATAATTTTCCCATAATAAAGTCGCATCTGCGACAATATTCTCATTATAAAGACGCCACTGCGACAGTAGCAGCCTATTGCGACTGTCTTTATCTGGCAAATTCATACCTATAGGCAACAATTCAGACTTTAGTGAATAATCCCCCTCTAATCTATTAGTGCTAGAGTAATAATGTTACTGATCGAACATTATTTACTGTGAATGAAATGAACACAATAATTAGACTAGCTGTGATTGGTCACATTGTCTTTAACAATGTAGAGAAAGTTAAAAAAATCTATTTTTTTTTTTTTATGCCAAAATAAATGTTTTATAAACTATTGTGATTATTATATTCATTTAATCTCCCTGCTATTACTTACATAATTATTTTATACTGTGATTAAATCCTTGTGCGGAAACTTTCACCTTGGGCAGAGTTTTGTAACATTTCACAATGTTTACATTGTGGCAGTCTGCTCTATGATATAAAATCAAGCTGCGCCTGTTCAGGACTTGGGGATGGGTGGGGGGATTGCAAACAAGAGTTAAGGAAACTCCTAGTGTAATATAAGAGAGAAACTGTAAAACTTCTAGCTCCAAAACTGTAAACTACAGTGCTGCAATGCCTGTATTTAAATGGGCAGAAAGTGTGTCATGCACAGTTTAAGGTCCCTTTAAAACAAAGCAGATGGTTGTTACATATATTTTAGAGGGTTCATACTGTGTATTCTCTGCAGCCACGTGAATTTAGTTGAAAATTTCAGCCCTCCGCCTGTTGTTAATTTTAGAAGAGGTGGCCAAAGCAGCTTAGCGAAGTTTAAAGTTGGTGGGAAGTTTGCTGATTCATGTCTAAAAAAACAAAATATGATCAAAAGGTAAACTGATTTGTACACACATACAAATCACCAGCAACAAACTAGTTATTATCCACGTTCTCCATAACCAAGCCAAACCTCAAGCAAGATAACTAATTTCTCCCTAACCCTACGTGCAAACCCTAACCCTACGCCAAACCTCAAGCAAGATAACTAATTTTTCCCTAACCCTACGTGCAGCGGTAAGTCAGATTGGGGTGGTAGGGGCTTTGTACCTTTACTTATTCCTTCCCCTCCAACAGTGTACAGGTTATGATGGTTGTGCACCATAGGTATGGACTTATACTCCTCCCAATCTTCTCCCCTTACTACTTTTCCCAGTGGGGGAGAGGATATATGTTGCTGAGGTCAATCCATACACAATATGCTCAGCTTTAGGATGAAGGGGATCAATGTCAGTAATTAAAGAAAAATGTGATTTTTTTTTTCTACATTTTCACAGGTTTGAGGCAATACCCATCCTTGCCATAGTTCATTAGGATGATAGTCCCACCTCAAAAAACATTGCTCCATAACAAGTTCTCTATCTCCCTCCTAGCAGGAGGTTTTAGAACACGGAAAGTTGAATAATATGGAGTGCTGTTTGTTCAAGGGTCATTTTGTGACATAGAGATAATTTTGTAAGTACAAAATTAATCCATTATATAGTACATGCACAAAATATTTCTGGCTTTGACAAAGTCTGCTTCATGGGCACAAAATTAATTTTAGTATCCACAAAATACACAAAAAAGTTAGATTTTAAGACAAAAATAGGTTTGTAAACTTGCAAATTGTAAGAAGACACAATATTTAGTGTTGAGATTATTTTGTATACAGAATGCTATTTTGTACATACAGAATTGAATTTTTTATGTACAGAATGTCATTTTTATTGTATTGTATGTAATTTACAAAATTAATTCTGTGCACAAAATATAATTATGTGCACAAGATGCTGTATGTGCATACAAAACAACATTTTGTGCACATAGAATTCTGTGGACAAAATAATTTTTAAGTTTACACAAAACAAAATTTTATAGACAGAATTTCTTTTTTTCCACAGGAAAAGCATTTTTATGCACTGAATTTCCTTCTGTGCACAAAATATGTTTTTGTATACATAAAATAAACATTGTTTTGTGCACAGAAAAGAATTTTATAGACAAAATAGCATTTTGTGTGCACATAAAAGTATTCTGTGCATAACATACAAGTTTGTTAACATAAAGGGGGGAATTCACCAAGCTCCGAAGTGAGGCGCGTAGTGTTCGCCTCACTTCG
>WMED01014401.1:0-14037 GCA_019650415.1 Pipa parva | reverse complement strand
ATAGCGTGGGAGGGGGATTGTGGGGCAGGCAGCACAGTGTGGGGGAGTTGTGGGTTAAAGCAGCACAGTGTGGGAGTGGGGTTGTGGGACAGACAGTAAAGTTTATTTTAAATATTGTAATTGTTCCCATTTTGTTTTTTTTTTACTTTAAAGGAGAACTAAAGTAAAAAAATAAAAGAATTAAAATACTTACCTTATACTGAGCCGATTGATTACAGTCACAGCATGAGCTTTGCTATAATTAGTCGGCTCGTGATGATTCCCCTGATGCTTCTTCACAGCACTGGCTGACTGAGAAGCCAATGCCACAGCTCCTCCCACCCTTTTACACCTTGGGTGTTTCAGGGCTTAAACATCATCACGTTCAGTGCGGGGGCCAAAGAGAACGCTCCCCGCAATGAGTTTGATGATGTATGAGGCTGGGGAAGGAGAAGAAGAAGCTTCGCGCTGGCTTCTATGTCAGCCAGCGCGCTGTGCAGGAGGCGTCGGGGGAAGCATCGGGAGCCGGCTAATTATAGCACAGCTCATGCTGAGACTGTAATCAATCGGCTCAGTATAAGGTAAGTATTTTAAAACTTGTTTTTATCTTTTGACTTTAGGTCTCCTTTTAAATAAGATATGTGCAGTGTGAATAGGGATTTTCATAGGTTTTATAAAGTCCGGCCCTCCATTTGTCTGAGGGACAATGAACTGGCTCCCTGTGTAAAAAGTTTGAGGACCCCTGCTTTAAGTGCTGAGCAAGGTTCATGCTACACACAGTGTACTGTAAATGCATTAACATCATCTAATGTTAATCAAATCAACCAAAGCTGCTCATGCTATAATGTATCAGGCTAGAACTCCAAAAATACTTAGAGTTAAAATCCTAGGAGTCTACAAATGTAAAAGTATGATTTCAGACATGTTTAAAAAAATTGATCAAAATGGACTGGTAATTACAGACTGCGTTTGTACATTTAGCGTTAGCTAATCAGATATGGTTTTCTGGGAATGATCTGGGACAACAGCTGTGGAAGCTACATCCTGGTCTGTACCGCCAGTAGACCAAGATTATTCATAGTTTTATGGGTCTGACATCAACAGTTTTTCTCAAAGTAGAAATTGCCCTATATACATATTTAGAAAAATACCCAGAATCAACTAGGAAGGAGACTGAAGAAATAAATGTATAACAGCATGCTTCTCTTCCAGTATTAATATAATCAATAAAACATTTCTTTAAACAGGTATTCATACAAATATTCAGAGGTTTACATTGAACCATGCTGGAGTAAAGTGATCTAAGAGTATCCATTCCATCTGCTGTAAAGTGAATATAGTAATATCTATCTATCTATCTATCTATCTATCTATCTATCTATCTATCTATCTATCATAAATCCACACAAATCTATGGCCTAGCCTCTTCACAAGGAACATTCAAACCCCTCTTCTTTGGCCAACTGTGCATCCAAAACCACTAGTTTACTAGTACAGATATGACATAAGATACTGTATTTATTTCATTGTAATGTATGTATGATAATAACAGGGATCACTGTGAAGGCATAATATTTATTTTAGGTGGACATAAAAATGAGTTCATTAATAATTGTTGATAGCAGGAATATTTATATAAAGTCTTGGATTACAGGATGTTTTCTTTATTTCAGCTGAAACAAAATTCTCTCAAAGGCCAACAAGATTTTCAGTAGCCAAATGTATTTAAGTTATCTGTAGTTAAGTGAGAAGTATTTACTTGAGTTTCCATGGTTGATACTCATGTTACTTTTCAGCTGCCGTCCGCTTTCCTTATCAATCAATATCTAGAAAGTGAGAATCAGCTTGCTTGTGATGATAGCTAGGTAAGGAAGAAGCCATGAGACATGAAAGCTGAGAATCATCTTGTGTACACAACAAATGTTGGTATCTGAAACATATACTACGCTACTGTATATTCACAAATAAGTGATCTTATCCATGGCCGGCGTAAATAATTAATTTCTCTCTGCTGGTTTGAAAGTATATTGTTAAAGGGGAACTATAGTGTAAATTGATACTTACCTGATCAGTACTCATCTGCTGATCCACAGCCAAGATTGTCAGATGAATACATCGCAGATTGACCTGCAAATGCGCAGTCGGATAAATCTCGGGAGGGGGAGGGTCTATGAGTGACCGACGTCACTTACATAGACCCAGATGTCACAAGCAGCGCTTGCGTGCTGCAGCACCGCACATGCACTGCCAGCTTCTGATTGCCGGCTAGCGCTGGGGATAGCATTACACCCAGCGCTTCCAAGTTTCCAGCCAATCCAGAGCTACTGATGTTGCGCATGACGTCAGCAGCACCAAATTCAAAAGGGGCTGAGCACTTTTACACAATGCTCTAGCCTTAATGTCTTTTTATGTAAATTATCTGCTTTTTATGCTGTTATTTCACTACTAAACTGCTTGTGCCTCCTCAGAAGTTCCTGTTTCAGCTTCTCCTGTGGACAAACAGGTGTCAGCTCTTCAGTCCAGCATGCTGGAATATCTTCAGGAAACTGCCTTCCTGACAGCTTTAGTGTTTAGTCTCACTACTTTGGTCTTAAAGGTATGCTATGCTCCATGAGATCGAGTAAGTGGTAGTTCTGCAGTTCTTGTATCAATCTGTGTTTCCAGTGTTTCAGCCAACTGCCACCAGTGTGTGTGTGGGGGGGGGATGGGGGGTTAACCCCAGGGCCACGACCTGGGAGGTACCTGCTGCAAAGCCCAGTACCTCCTTGCGGGGGTTTATAGGTGAAGACCTGGCCCTCCTTAGACTCTGCACCTTGGTATTATCCCGTGCCAACCCCACTGTGGTAAGGAGAATCCACTACACTTCTGCTTTGCACTTTTCCTGCACTTGCTCCCATTGTTCCTGCTTCCAGTATGCCTCAGTGCCTGTAGAGGTGTAACGGGTTCTGGGTGCTCTAGTACCTTTAGTGGCATCCAGTCTTGTGTTTCCCCTGCATATTAAGTTACATGTCTCTGCACTTCACTGCTACATTTTTTCAGTGTTCATGTTACAAGTCTCTACACATACACTGGAAGTGAGGAGGAGCAGTGATGTATTCATCTGAAGATCCTGGGCTGAGGATCATCAGATGAATACTGATATAGCAACAGTACTCTTCATGTACTGCTGCTAGATCAATCAGGTAAGTATCAATTTACACTATAATTCCCCTTTAAGATAATAAGGGCCTTATTGACTAAAAGCCAAATAATCACGTATAGCTCTGAATTTGCATTGGATCGCCACTTCCCCATGTTCGCTTATTGAGCAAACTCTGAGATGTGGCGAATACTTGACAAATTCAGGTGACTACAACCACTTTGCATCACTTTGCGTGCGAGTACACCGGTTCTTCTACTAATGACTAAGCAGCGGAGTGTATCGAAGGAGCAAATGCGACTAGGTGTACTGTTCCGAATTCACCCGTTTGACTTTGCCACAACAGAGTGGCGAATGGGGGGGGGTGGAGTTTGATGGCAGGGCTCTGATGTGGCATAAGGTGACTATTTCATCAAAAGTGACAATGGCTACTGCAACTAAATTAGTCTACTACTTAACATGAACTAAGGACAAGGTGACATAGAAATAGATATCTTATTCATTTTGTATACAGTTAGTGGGATTTGGTGAGAATATCAGTACACTTCACTGGGGAAATTCACATGACTTCGCATCCTACTTCTCTTCGACTGACTTTGCCCCACTACACATGTAACTTTGTCCGTAGCAGTCTGCCTGTTCTACAAATCTGTCTGTAGCTTCACCAATAAGAAGTGAATTTACAACTATTTTGGAGATGCGACTTGAATTGTAGCAAAGTGAATTCCACAGATGAATTCATCCTTTAGTCAATAAGGCCCTAAATGTCTACAAATGATTTCTTGATAGTTATAATTAAAATCTTCAACTCTTTACATCACTTATTATTGTAAAAAAACTAATAGAACTTAAAAGAGACAAAATACAATAAACAATACTGTGCATATTGTATGGTCTAATGCATTTCCTAGCAAAGGACAACATGTAAAGGCTTTAATATATTCTATTGACATAGGTGTTTTCCCCACAATAAGTGTTAAATGTACAGAGGTACTGTATCAAATTACTGCATAGTTGTAACCCTTCTCAGGTAGGACTAGGGAGCAAACTCTACCAGGAGTTTAGAATGAACTATATCTGGGTGGAGGTCCTATGTGTGAACTTTAGGACAAAAGGTATGGTGGAGAATTATTGTATGACCTTATACAACAGTTAGCTGCATGTTAACAACTATAAAAGAATGAAGTAATTATCGCTAGTATAGTTGAAGGAAGTTTGGTGAAAAAAATCGCCAGAAGTTTTTGAAGGGGCATCACAAGAGAATTGGGCGGATATCCCGGCCTCAGTTTGCAGGTCAGGGTTCCTATTGAATATCTGAGTATTCCAGGGATGGCGAACCTATGGCACACATGCCAGAGAGGACACGCGAGCCGTCGCTATACCCTGCCTTCAGTACAGGCCGTGGACCCGATCTGAAAGTTTTCTGGCCGGATCCATGGCCTGCACTGAAGAAGCGCACATGAGCAGGGGAGTTCTCCTTCCCAGACGCGTGTGCGCTTCTCCCCCGGTGCTGGCGTGATGACGTCACTCACCAGCACTTCGGGGAAAGCCTTCATGGGTGACGTCACCTTTTTGGCACTCAGTGCCAAAAAGGTTTGCCATCCCTAGAGTATTCTATCAGACCTTTGTCTCTAGCCCTGTTAAATGGTGGTAACAGTGAGTATAACCGTTTATCAGAATAATTCAACTACAAGGGCAATCTTTCCAGAGGTCTAATAACCAACCGCAACAAATCAGCCATTATCATTCACTGTTATAGGGAAACTAGAATTATGATTGGTTGCTATTGGTTACTAGACCTCATTTGTCCTCTGATGTTATGATATACAAATGTGTTTAATGGCTTAAAGGAACAATTTAATCACCAACAGGTATTTGCCTCACTATTTAGCAATGATAAATAAATGCTATATATTAATGCATATTATAGAAATCTCTGTATTATTATGTCTCTAGGAGGCAGGTGTGTGCTGACCATTGGGCAAATCCTTAGCAGTCAACAATAGCAGGCAAAAGTGATTGCAAACATTTACATTGTGTAATACTGGGAACATGTGCAACATTAAGCACAACCTCAACAGGCAGCAAAGATGTACGAGCATGAGAGAGGAACAAAAACAGCAAATAGGAAGCAGCCTTGAGTAAGTTGTAAGCTTCCATTACTTCATAAACATAGATTTGCCAATTTGTTTGTATATTTACAGGTATATATTTATATTAGATAAGTATGGTTTTGCTAGGTAGACTCCTGTTCAATACATTAGGACTCAAATTTATGATTATATTTATGTTAAAAGGACACTGGAGCCTATAAAAAAGTGATTTCTATGGATTGGCAACCTTTTATTAAGTACAGACAGTTTTAAAATGACAGGATTAGGCTTATTAATTAGTTGGAACAGAGGTTTTTAGCTAATCCTAGACACTCCCCTCATAGTCAAGGGCTGTGCTCACTGATTGAGTATGCCTAATTCGTGAGCACATTATTGCTTAAAGTGTAAGTAAACCCTGTATATAAATAAAGCTCTATTTACCTACTGTCAAGCAATAAATCAATTAACTACTTCCTGACTCACCTCTTAACTCAGCAGAGCTCAATATCCCTCTGCAACTGCATTGTCTCAATGAAGGGCTTCCTGCTATAGACAGTATATGATTAAAGACATGCCTCCTCCTCTAAAAGACTTTTCCACAGTACAGGCTGCGGAACAGATCTTATCTGCGGGACAGGTCTTATCTGCCCATGCTCAGGGCTATAAACAGGATTTCCAGATAGGAGAGGGGGAGGAGGAATTCTGTCTCTCTGTATAGATTGTGATGTTACTTGGGGGCAGGGCTTGTTGTCACTGCTCAGGAAGAGTCTGTACACAGAATGGGAGGGGGAGCAGGGCTGTTTAATTAAAAGGTAAGAACTCCTGCTACCAAAATAATTTTTATATTTTAATGTTTTATTATTTATAAATGTAAAATATATGTATAGTTTTGTCCATAACTTTACTTAAATTTTAAAACAAGGACAGCAAAGTAGAATTGGTCCTTTGCATCATTTCCATTTCATCATTCCATGTTAACAGCCTTGAAGAGGTGAAGGGGGTTATTGGCTAAAGTGAGAATTCAACTGTCGAAATCTCAAACAGTGGATTCCCATAGCAAATCCGTGACCGCGACAATATTCCCATAGTAATGTCACAACTGCAACAATATTCCCATAATAAATTTGTGACTGCGACAGTATCAATCTATTGCAACTATCTTTAGCTGGCGAACTCGCACCTTTATACAACAATTCGGACTTTAGCCAATAACCCCCGAAGAATTTGTTAAATTATAAGAGTGTCTCACCAAAAAAGTGTAATCTATGGTATTCATGACAAGTCTTTGAAAATCACTTGGGTTGATTTTGCACCTAGGTTCCATCACAAACCTATGGCCTGAGGGTGTCGTCCTCTCCTTTCTTGGGAGAAAACATATAAAGCCATTTTCATTTCTAAAAGTAGTACCCCCCCTTTAAAGTTTAAGCAGACTTAAATGACACTAAAAGATAAAACTAAAGAGGAAATTAACAAGTGGCTGCAAAGCAAGTAACAGAGCTCTGCAAGGCTTGCAAACAAAATCGTGTCAAATTTCCTTTGGAACATTACTATGAGAACAAATAAAATGTGGCTGTACTGAAATTTTCTTTTGAAAGGCAGTGTACTGTTGCTGAGGAAGTTGGGCAAGAATATCCTTCCTGCAAAATTTAATTATTTCTCCAATGCTCAGCTCGGTCACCTGCAGATCTGATTAAGTTAAGGGATAAAAGATTTGGTTATATCTGGGAATGGATGGAAAAATACAAAATGCATTGAGAATTTTATTAACTGCACATAGTAATTTGGTATTGGTAGCTACTAGCATACCTGATTGCTCTTCGCTGGTGTCTGAGGAAGTTTTTTAACCAGCATACTCTGGAAGGGGGGTTTGACCAGCCATTATGCAGCATAATAATATATTGTACTGCTGGTCAAGTTACAAATACATCAACTGTCAGTCAGAAGTGAGGTAAAAAAATTAAGCCAAAGTTCAAAAAGGCAGAGAATCAGGAAAGTCAGATAGGCCAAGTATACAGTACACAGAAGACCTGAGGGATAGCCTGCATAGCTCCTCAGCCAAGGTAATCTAAGTGGTAGGGCAGCTACCTGCAGTAAAGAAAGTTTTCTGCTGCAAATCCAAGCAGGAGACAAGCCAGCAATTCTTCACGCACTCATGACAAAATGCCGCAAAGTGGCGTAAAAATGGGGAGTCATCCTTGTTAGCTGGGGAAAAATTCCTGCTGCTGGATTTATGTTGCTCAGTTCTAATTTTTGATGTTGTGTATAATTTTTCCAGCATAGTCCAATCCACAGATAAAGGTTACAAAGGGAATCCTCATTTATTTTACTGAATCTTTCTAACTTTTTGGAAGCAAAAAGGACCTCTCAGTTTTAGATGTAGTTTTTTTTATAATCTGAAAAAGACAGTATCTAACATAAAACTTATTTGCAAGTTCTTTGGCTTCAACTGTGGACGGAAGTTATACATCTTAACCTCACCTTAGGAATAGATTTAATTACTCTAGGATAGTAGGCGCTATATATGCAAGTAAAAAAATATGTCATTCAATAGGTTTCTAATGAGGATCTTTTATGAAGCCTTTTTTTGGATAATGTTACTAAAACATCAAGGTACTGAATTTTATCCAATGAGTAAATTTGATAGTGGGACGAAATAAACTGTATTGTTCAAACACTTCTTCAAATACCGATATTGGGTCTGACCATAATATGAGTATAATATCTCATCCACATAACTAAAATCCAGTTTAATAAAACACTTATAATCCAAATTATGTGAAAACAGTAAAGTTTGCAATTTATTTATATAGAGGTTGGCATATGCTGGTGCCGCACTCATCAATGTCCTTTGTCTCTGCTAGTAGAATGTGTTGTTAAACCTGAAATAATTTTACAAAGGACTAATTCTAAACAGTAGAAATTATATTATGGGGGCTTATTCACTAAGGTGCGAATTTGCAAACAGCGGATTCCCATAGAAAAACTGATATAATTTCCCCATTGTAAAGTCATGACAATTTTCCTGTAATAAAGTCGTCGCGACTGCGACAATATTCTCATTATAAAGATGCAACTGCGACAGTAGCAGCCTATTGTGACTGTCTTTATCTGACGAATTCGCACCTATACGCAACAATTTGGACTTTAGTGAATAACCCCCTCACAGTTAGTAGTCAAGGAAAGGAGCTCCTATTAAAGGTTTCTGATGGTGCCCAAGCAAAACTAGTGACCTATAGACCCTGGTACAGAAATTTAATTTGGGTTCCCATTTTATTACCATAACACCCATGCCCCTAAATAAGGAAGATAATAATAAAAATTTATTTTCATTTTTATAGGATTGAAAACATTTTTATATAAATAAATGCATCAAAAAAGTGATTTTTTTTTTTTTTAAATAGGTGGTATTGGCATAATGAAAAACACTTTTTTTTCCCCAAATTTAAGTTGTCACAAAAACCTTTTCAACTTATAAATATCCCCGTCAGAGTTCAAAAATGTAGGAAGGAAAAATGCAAATGCCCCTCTTGTCCAAAGAAAAAGAAAGACACACACAGGGGAATTCATCAACAGGTGCAGCCATTTACACTACTTTATGCACAGTGGAGAAAGCACGGCAAAATTAGTATGTTTTTGTTTTTCATGTTAGATGGTTTATTAAATCTGCTTCATGAAATGTATAATTTTGTTTTCCAGATATTTTACAAACTAAGTGACATATTCATTCTGCTGTTAACTCTGGTAAATAAACCTGAAGTGCAATTCACCTGTAAAAATGGAAGCAGACACCATTTGGATCTGCAGGCCTTACTTTTTGTCCAGGGACATTGTCATGAAGGAACAGGAAATGGCCTTGCCCAAACAGTTTGTACAAAATACACAGTTCTCTAGAATGTCATTGCATGTCACTGTCTAGAATGCCATTGTATGTTGTAGCCTTAAGATTTCCTCTCACTTGAACTAAGGGGCACAAGTCATGAAAACAGCTTCCATTTCCCAAACTGGTACTACGCCTTTGTTCAAAAGGAAAAGAAGTAGGAGTGATAAAATACTTAGCTCAAGCTGATAGCCATACAGCTATAAACTGCTCACATGAAATTCTACTTTTTTTCCATTTCTGTATTAAAAAAAACAAACAAACATAACATTTGCTGCTTGTCAGTGGCCATTTCAAACACATCGTCAAGTCACAGCTACAAACACTTGTACTATTCCATCTGAGGGACATCCAGCTGTCATTATGATCAAGATATTAGTTACAATGCAAAATGATTGGTAATACAATTAGACATTCCTATTTATTCTTAAATCAGTTTTACGCTAGTTAATCCAGCCTCTTTGTCTCTACTGTGTGCAATCTCTCACATCCAACTGGAATTTGGCATCCTCTCTGTACATGTGTGATAGGCCAGGGGTCAGCAAACTTTACTACCGAAAGAGGCATTTTACCTCCTCTTCTACTAAAGAAAAATAGTCTGGAGCCACAACATATAACAGCTTAGAAACTCTTAATTTTTTTAAATTTTACGTGTTAAAACATCAGAATACAACAAACAGAAGAAAATAATGACAAAAGTAAAATTATATATAAATCAAAATTACATTGATAAATAACCTTTATTCTTTTTTTTTCCCATTTGTCAATCAAGGAAGAAGGGAGCTACAACAAGTAGGCTGAAGAGCCACATGTGGCTCCAGAGCCAAGGTTTGCCTACCCCTGTGATAGGCTATAAATTGGAATTAATGCCTTATTGTTTTTTAAAATGTATGCAATATTTTGAAACTATTTATACATTATATATAATCATGTGATAAATTTCATGGTATAATATAGGATTACAGAAACTGCCATTTGTATTATAAAGCAGTGATGCCCAAACTTTTTTGGCCTGGGGGCCATATAAATCAACAGCCCGCGCCGACTAATGGAATGCATATGCTTTCCAACACATAACAAACCCGGAAGTAAGGGTCTTAACAATGCAGGAAAGTGTTCCACCCAATTGGGAGTTACTGCTAACAGTGTATTACTGAACTGACATCCTGTTCTGTAATAAACTGATCAGGTCCTTCCTCCCTGTTACCGATTTCCTGCACTGTGGGCAGAAGCTTCGAGGGCTGGATATCACTGCATCATGGGCCATAGAATGGACATCACTGTTATAAAGTATAATTAACCAATTAAGTTACATGCCTTGTCGCCTGCAACTTTTTGCTTCAATTTGGTAACTGAACTCCTTGGTAACTATTAATAAGTTTATAAATCACAGAAAGGGGTACATATACTTAAATCATCCACATCATCCAGTCTGCATTATAATTTAGATATTACAACTATCAATGTTAACTTCAGTGTTCCTTTACATATATTATGAACTTTGATCATAATAGGGGGTTAGTGTTCCTTTACATATATTATGGACATTGGTCATAATAGGGGATAGCATCCTACTTTAGAAGGCAGAGGGGTGCACAATTCCACTCCCCTCTTTAGTTCTCTACTGTATGTCCAGTGTAGCTGCATTGGGAAGCTTTTAGTTTGGAATTACAGTTATTTAAATACAACACCTTTTTATAAAAATGTTAATTTTGAAGTTGAAATCATAAATTTGATTTTTTTTATCTTTACTAATAGCAGCCATTTTTCTAAACACACCTCTCCTAGTCCCCTTGTTTACTATGGTGCATACATATTAAGGAAATGTGCTCAGATGCCCAATTTTTAAAACTAAATATCATACTTTATATTGAGGTATTTTCATTTTTAAGTTTTAGAGTTCTTTTAACTCACATCGAGCAGAACGGATAGTAGTGTATGGTAATGATTTACCATACTGTAATGTCTCAGTGTAAAATAAATACTATGCTGCAGGTTGGAAAGATGAAAAAAAAATGTTGTTTGATAACATTATCCAAATAAGAAGTTAATACAGATGATAGTGGCATATGCTTACATTTAAAAAAAAAGTTAATAAAAGCACACAAGCATTTTGTAGAGAAATCTATTTAACAACAATCTCCAGCTGATGATATCTCTGGGATATGTGCCTAGTTCCTTGCTAAGAACTATAACTCTACAGAGAAAATAAACAAACCAAGAGGCTTAAATCCTAAAACTAATCTTCTATGACTAATTAGCCCCAGGAAAATATAGGACCTATCTGGAAAATACTGTTAGGGCAAGACAACTTGGACCAGTTATTGCCAGATATACATGTTTTATTTCATTCAATGAGTACAAGATTTTGTTTGCTATCTGTAACCCAAATGGGCATCAGTATAAGGCCATTCTGCTTTGTTGCTCAGTTTCTGAACTATAACTTTTACAGTTTATTTTTACAGTGATCGGCAGGCTTCTGGCCAAAAAAGTTAAATTTATTCAATATTTTTCTTTTTACTTTCTTTTATAAACGGAAGGGTTGGTAGCAGAAATGAATTCTCCCTGCAGTCCCTCGTCTCTATGACAGCAGGTAATAAAAGCTGCAAGCATTTTTGAAGGAGCAGTAATTGTGAACTTCCTCTGTCAGTGTCACAATGCAGTCAGTGAGAACAGGAGACACAATACACTCATGGAATAAGACCAGGTTCACACGGGTGAATTTTGCAGAGATTTTACGCAGTGAAATAAAAATGGCAAAAATACGCAGTTGTGAAAACACATTGAAAGTTATAACACACTAGCGTTTTATAGAGAGGAATTTGTGCTAGGTATACTGTATTCTTGCTGCATTTTTCCAACAGTGTAAAATGCAACACGAAAAATGCAACTGCATTAGTAGCAATGAACAACAGTGGTCACACATCAGGGGAAAGCAGTGAGATACTGAGATGTTTTACATGGAAGCACTGCTCTGAATGTTATTTTTTTTAAATGCATTGGAAAATTCGGCCATGTGAAGCCTGCCTAAAGCTTTAGCATAGAACACTGCTTGTGGTTCAGATTATCTGATTGCGATAATTAATAATGATTCGACTGTGCTATTGCTTTCACATGTTTCCACTAAAGGTTAATATGCCATTACACACTATCTAATTACAGATACCTTTATATGCTTAAAGGAACAACAAAACCGAAAAATGAAAAAATCTTAAAGGAGAACTAAAGATAAAAAGAGGACATACTAAAAAATTACCTTATATTAAGTTGAACTGTCACAGCTTCAATTGTGCTGTAATTTCACTGAACTGAGGCAGACTTCACAGCGCTTAGGCTCACACTGGAGCCAGCTTGAAGCACCGCCCGCTTATCAAATCAGTGGTGCAAAAGAGTTTCAATGTCATCACGTTCCTTACGGGGAAAATGAGAACACTCCCCACAATGAGCGTGATGATGAGCCCTTTTCCAAACATCAGCCTAAGCGCTGTGAACTCTGCCTCAGTGCAGTGAAATTACAGCACAGATGAAGCTGTGAGTGCAACGGTTCAACTTAATATAAGGTTTTTTTTTTAATGTCTTTTTTTACCTTTAGTTCTCCTTTAACATGCATTTATAGTTACTATATACAGGGGTTAGACAATGAAACTGAAACACCTGTCATTTTATAGTAGCCAGTTTCATTGCTAAATTGGACGAGCCAGGTGCCCAATCTTCATTAATTGCACATTGCACCAGTATGAGTAGAGTGTGAAGGTTCAATTAGCAGGGTAAGAGCACAGTTTTGCTCAAAATATTGCCATGCACACAACATTATGGCTGACATACCAGAGTTCAAAAGAAGACAAATTGTTGGTGCAGGTCTTGCTGGCGCATCTGTGACCAAGACAGCAAGTCTTTGTGATGTATCAAGAGCCACGGTATCCAGGGTAATGTCAGCATACCACCAAGAAGTACAAAACACATCCAATAGGATTAACTGGACGCAAGAGGAAGCTGTCTGAAAGGGATGTTCAGGTGCTAACCCGGATTGTATCCTAAAAACATAAATCCACGGCTGCCCAAATTACAGCAGAATTAAATGTGCACCTCAACTCTCCTGTTTCCACTAGAACTGTCCGTCAGGAGCTCCACAGGGTCAATATACATGGCCGGGCTGCTACAGCCAAACGTTGGTTTCAATGGTGCAAGGAGCACCTGATGAGTCCACCTTTACTGTTTTCCCCACATCCGGGAGAGTTATGGTGTGGAAAAGCCGCAAAGAAGCATACCACCCAGACTGTTGCATGCCCAGAGTGAAGCATAGGGGTGAATCAATTATGGTTTGGGCTGCCATATCATGGAATTCCCTTTGGCCCAATACTTGTTCTAGATGGGCGCGTCACTGCCAAGGACTACAGAACCATTCTGGAGGACCATGTGCATCCAATGGTTCAGGATGACAATGCACCAATACACACAGTAAGACTGGTTTAAGATTGGTTTTATAAACATGAAAGTGAAGTTGAACATCTCCCATGGACTGCACAGTCACCCGATCTAAATATTATTGAGCCACTTTAGGATGTTTTGGAGGAGCGAGTCAGGAAACGTTTTCTTCCACCAGCATCATGTAGTGACCTGGCCACTATCCTGCAAGAATGGCTTGAAATCCCTCTGACTACTTTGCAGGACTTGTATATGTCATTCCCAAGACGAATTGATGCTGTATTGGCTGCAAAAGGAGGCCCTACACCATACTAATAAATTATTTTGGTCTAAAACCAGGTGTTTCAGTTTCATTGTCCAACCCCTGTATTCCATGTGTGCTTCTAAAAATTTTACAAAGTTGTTATTTAGTTTTTAGATCTAAAAATTGGGCTTTGGGGCAGACTTGTATATACTATCTAACTATTTAAAGCAGTGCTTCTCAAACTTTTTGGTTCGAGGGACCGGCAACGAATTTAACAGGA
>WMED01014400.1:0-10149 GCA_019650415.1 Pipa parva | reverse complement strand
GGGTCAGCTGTGGCCAAAAAGATTTCAAGCAAAGATAAGAGAGGAATGTGCTCAATTAAGGTTATAAAGTCCTTTACATTTGGTTAAGTACAAGGGGATTCACATTAATGACTTCCATTCATAGCTACTGAACACATTGTTCTTTAAAAACTATTTATTGATCAACCTTAATAAACAAGTATTTATTCAATCATAATAAACTAGTTTTCTTTGGGGAAAAAAATGCAGGTTTGTTAGTTTGTGATTTTCTGAAAAGAGTAATATACTTGTATGTGACTACTAACATGTCAGTGTCCTTCCTTTTTAGGGGTTTATTTATGAAAGTCCAAAATGTCACATAAAGGTCCGAATTCACATCCATTTGCCACTTCTCCATATTTGTGTATTCATCAAACTCTACGATGTTGCAAATTTGCATCAGATTTGGACACTTACAGGCAATCATGGACCTACACAGCTCTTGGCATCACTTTGTGTGTATGTGTGCAAGTAATAAGTCTATTCATCAAGCATTGGAATCTGTCAAAGTAGCTAATTCGGCAAGTTGTTCTGTGTTGAATTCACCTACTTTGGTGGAGATTGGATGGCAGGGCTCCAATGTGGTGTAACACAACTGATCATTCAAAAGTAACAATAAAGATTGTGACCAAGGGATATGGATATAGTGACACAGAAAGAGATGTAACATTCACTTAACACAGTTTGTTGGACATTGTGAGGATGATGTCATTGCATTTCACTGGTAGGATTCACATCACAACGCATCCTACTACAGTCTGATTAACTATGTCACACTATGCTAGAAACCATGCCTGATGCCATTCCCTTCTTCCCTAAGGGAATTCACAATTCAGACTTTTTTGGTGCAGCTGTTCCTTAAGCCCAGGGCAGTTTTGTAGCTGAGATGGAAAAACAGTATCCATTGTCTCCCATGGAATAAACCACACAGGTTACTTAGCTTTGCCCCATAGACATTAATGAACTTGATTAAACTCAGCTTAGCTACAAAGTAGCCAGTGTGGCCCTAAATTTTACCTGTGAGCAAAGCTCTTCTCCCTTTCTTCTATTACTTGACCACACCAGATATCTCCTTAGTTTTAAGACTTCTCAGTCTGTCTAGATTATAGGATCTTATTCATCAAAGTGAGAATTCAACTGTTGAAGTGAATTCTCATCACTTCAGGTTGCTACACTCCAATTCTCTACTCATTGATCACTAAACAGAGGTACTCTATAGTGAAGATGTGACTGCAACAGTTGCCATTTCTTGTCTTGTGTGGTGTAGTCAGCCAAACAGCAAGAGCTATGGCATCATCCCCCTAATTACCCGCTTCAATCGGATGAAGTAAAACTGACGAATGCTACAAAATACTCCTTTTTGATTTCTCTACTGCAACAGACTCCAATGCTTGCTGAACAGATGAATTACCTGTGCATCTGCATGTAAAGTGGTGCAAAGTATTCCATAAGTCTGCAACTGCCATAAGATGTTGAATTGGTCTTGAATTAGCCTAATCCCAGAGTTTTCTGAATACCCAAATGTGGGGAAGTTGCAAATAAATGTGAATTCACAACAATGCAGCATTTCATTAATAAGCCCCAGAAAGTTATCTGCATTATTTTGTTTTGTAACTTTGTTATTATCCTCTATGGATGTCAACTTCTCTTCTCATCATTAGATGTTCCCATTTTTAGCCTTGTCCCATCTGTTTACAGCAACAAGCTCAAGTTTGGCGGCTTCTTCATTGATCTTTCCAATCAAAAGCATTTTTAAAATCTTTGTATGTATTTACTTTATTATTTCTTCATGCACTTTGTATGCTTTTAATAACTAATTCTTTGTTTTGTTACTCAGATTGCGGGGGAGTGTATAACACATTCAGAAATGTGATTGTATTAGTACATAAATGATGGCACTTAATGTTTCCGCAAGTCTCTTCTTTATCCCCAGCGAACACATTCCTTCCTTTCCCCTGTGCCAACGCATTTGTTATTCCTGGCCACTGGAAGCATTTCTTTTATCCTCCACATCTGAGTAATCCCCCTCACAGGTATTACACAATGCTGTGCACCTAAACCAGCATGGCACTGATACAGTATATATATCTTTCATGTTTTAACAAGGAATACTTCTCTTCCATGGGATGTACTCCAGCTCAAACATTTTTTCTTAGTTGTAATTCCAATATCTAGGTAGCGGTCTGCCACTCCTCCAAACTGCTACAGGCTTAGAATCTCTGTTCTAAAAAATGGGTTTTTTTTATAGAGAAAGCTCTGCCTTTCCCCTACCCATGTCTGTCACCCAACAGGATGCATGGGGTAATGGGAAAAGTGGGGCCATGGCTGTTGGGTCAACTATTAGTTTACTTAGATAGACTGTGTGCACTATGTACATAAAGAATAATAAAAAAAATAAATATGATTGCCTTATGCAGTTTTAGCCAATCATACTGCCCCTATTGCACTTTTTGCCCTCAGGGGCGTTTTAGGCTATTTAACCCATGGATTTGAGCTTAGCAGCTCAATTGTCATGCTGTAGCCTTGATGAAAGTTGCCCGCTCTACACACCTTAATTTTAAAAAAATGTTGTCGTTTTGATATTCCAGTATTTATATCTTTATGCTCTCTTTTGCTTATGATACTGTTTAGGACATGATAACATTTATGTTGTTAAGTTATAAAAGTGCACCTGTCACTTCAAAACGAATACAAATTTAGGTTCTACTAATAAAATAAATATTTTTGTAAATATATATGTATTTTTTTTAAAATGTACCTTTATTCAGCATTTCTCTCTGTCATCTTCCCTGTCAGTCCAACTTTTCTTTCTTGAGTTGGGTTGGGTGGGGCTAAATGATGATTGACATTATAGCTCCTCCAATCAGATCCCTGCTAGACCATGATTTAAGGGATCTGATTGGAGGAACTATAATGTCAATCATTATTTAGCCCCGCCCAACCTGACTCCAGAAAGAAATGTCGGGCTGACAAAGAAAATTGAGTATGGTTCATGGATCCCTGTATAATGTATGGAATTTCATGCTAAATCTATGTTGGGCCCTATTTCCTGTTTAAGTCATGTCCTAAACATTTCTTTAAATTGATAAAAAAAAAATTATTGGCATGTCTAAATTTGATTAAAAAAAGTTATAGAATGTAAGTACCCTCCCTATATATATATATATACCCCTGACTGGGAACAGCTGGCATTATTTAAACTTTGTGTGACATGTTAACACCAAGTGGTAGCAATGTCTTCTATGGAAGAACAATCTGGCAGAATATACTTAAGCATCTGTAGTTACTGTTTATTATTAGGTTAGCGCACGTGGCAGCTGTTACTCTGCAACATGTTTACTAAAGGTTCATAAACTGCACTGAACTTTTTGATTCCACAGAATACGTAAATAAAAATTAGATAATATAGTCAAAAACCGATAAATATCACAATTGACACACTTTGAACTGTTTTCAATGTGGTTCCCCTTCCACCGCATAGTGATATTGATAGTCTTTTTAATGTGAGAAAGAACCCAAGTGTGAAAAAATGACCAATCCAACTCCATAGGATATAATGGGTTTTCGGCAGTATAAATAAGGCAAACACTTTTTGGCAAAAAAATTGGACAGAATGACTTTATTAAGCAATAAAAAAAATTGTGATATTGATATATTACTGATATTTCACCAACTTTACCAAGTCAAGAAACATTCTAATTTTATACAGTGGGTACGGAAAATATTCAGACCCTTTTAAATTTTTCACTCTTTGTTTCACTGCAGCCATTTGGTAAGATCAAAAAAGTTAATTTGTTTGCTCATTAACGCACACTCTGCACCCCACCTTGAAAGCAAAAAATAGAAATGCAGATATTTTTGCAAATTTATTAAACAAGAAAAACTGAAATATCACATGGTCATATTTAACTCACATGCTGTCCATTTCCTTCTGATCATCCTTGAGATGGTTCTACTCCTTCATTGGAGTCCAGCTGTGTTTAATTAAACTGATTGGACTTGATTAGGAAAGGCACACATCTGTCTATTTAAGACCTCATAGCTCACAGTGCATGTCAGAGCATATGAGAATCATGAGATCTAAGGAACTGCCCAAGGAGCTCAGAGACAGAATTGTGGCAAGGCACAGATCTGGCCAATGTTACAAAAGAATTTCAGCAGCACTCAAGGTTCCTAAGAGCACCGTGGCCTCCATAATCCTTAAATGGAAGAAGTTTACGACAACCACAACTCTTCCTTGACTTGGCCATCCAGCCAAACTAAGCAATCGTGGGAGAAGAACCTTGGTGAGAGAGGTAAAGAAAAACTCCAAGATCCCTGTGGCTGAGCTTCAGAGATGCAGTAGGGAGATGGGAGAAAGTTCCACAAAGGTAACCATCACTGCAACCCTCCACCAGTCAGGGTTTTATGGCAGAGTGTGCCGATGGAAGCCTCTCCTCAGTGCAAGACATATGAAAGCTCACATACTGTTTGCAAAAAAACAAATGAAGGACTCCCAGAATATGAGAAATAAGATTTTCTGATCTGATGAGATAAAGATTTAACTTTTTGGTGGTAATTCTAAGCGGTATGTGTGGAGACAAGACAATGACCATAAGCACACAGCTAAAATAACAAATAAGTGGCTTCAGAACAACTCTGTTGTGCCCATTCTTGACTGGCCCAGCCAGAACCCTGACCTAAACCCAATTGAGCATCTCTGGAGAGACTTGAAAATGGCTGTCCACCAACATTCACCATCCAACCTGAGGGAACTGGAGAAGATCTGCAAGGAAGAATGGCAGAGGATCCCCAAAACCAGGTGTGAAAAACTTGTTGCATCATTCCCAAGAAGACTCATGGCTGTACAAGCTCAAAAGGGTGCTACTACTCAATACTGAGCAAAGGGTCTGAATACTTAAGACCACTGTTATTTTTCTTTCAAGATGGGGTGCAGAGTCTACATTAATGAGCAAAAAAATAAACGTTTTTGATCTTACCAAATGGATGCAATGAAACAAAGAGTGAAAAATTTAAAGGGGTATTCTAAGGGAAAAGCGCAAACAAAAATATAGGCACAATAGTGCCTTATCTAGAGTACATATAATATAGAAAAGGTATAGAAGACTCCACCATAGGAGATAAAAATCCAAAAAGAATTGTGATGATGTGATATGTAATATAAAGTGGGAAATTATCCTCGTGATAATAAAGTGTGCAAATTCACTCCAGCTGTGAGAGAGCTCACCAAAAGAACTCCAAATAATAGCATAACAAGATATTGCAAATCTGTAAATCCCCTGCAGCGAGCTCAACAGGATTAACGCAAGATATTCAGGAATCAAAGGTAGTGCTTCATGATGGCTTTATTTGGTGATGAAACAAATTAAAAACATGAAAGATATCCAAAATAGTATAATATTGCTTTAATAAATAAAATAATTAAAACACAGTGGATGTACTCACAAACACTGGAGATAAAAGAGCATATCAAGTATTGCAGTGGAAATCTAAACGCTTTTCTCTGCTCTTGGTTGGCAGCTTCATCAGGAGATAAAGTATCACCTTATGTATCCTTATCTCCTGATGAAGCTGCCAACCAAGAGCAGAAAAACGCGTTGGAACAGCTGCATATTTTTTTGGACTTTTTTTGTTATTTGTACAAGTATATAATTTTACATTTATTTTAGCGCTACCATACACTTTTATATATAAAAAATTTAAAGGGGTCTGAATGCTTTCTGTACCCACTGTAAATACCCACTATGAGTTACATTTCTAAATATGATGTTTGGTGCTACATATTTACATTCTATAAGTAGGGACAAAAAGCCTTGTTGCATTCACAGCAAAAATATGCAAAACTGGTAGGTAAATACGGTATGTGGCTGATGTAATGTGGCAAACTGTGATACAGTTCACCACATCAGAGAAGAATAACATTGTTTGCTGTATATACAAATTTGGAGACGTGCACATTTTTTCTGTTGCACAGCACTTATTCCATTGTAAGTATTATATTCTACACATACTTTGGTGTCACAAGTTAAATACATTTATGTAACATAAATATATAGAGAGT
The DNA here is from genome assembly GCA_019650415.1 of Pipa parva. Classification (NCBI taxonomy): domain Eukaryota; kingdom Metazoa; phylum Chordata; class Amphibia; order Anura; family Pipidae; genus Pipa; species Pipa parva. The sequence continues at coordinate 4,070 of WMED01014400.1, read as the reverse complement.
AGATGCAAGACCTCTTTTGGTATATTGGCACAACTTGTACTATGTACAAGATGAGAAATGTCTATGTTTTGGGGGTTTCATCTTGGTCTCCTTTGCAGACCCATTGTAAATGCTGATGTTTAATAGATGATCAAGTACCATAATTGTTTTTGTTCTTGAAGAAACTTAGCATGACATTCTGCAACAGCCATTGTGCAAATATCGGTTCAAAACCAACACATATATGATGCACCAAGTATTATTTCTATCTGACTCTATCCATGGGAAGCTAATGTTATAAATGTAAGTATTTTATTATTTGCTGTCAGTTTAACTTGTTTGCTGTTTCTAATCAAGCATAGAATATAACAAGAACCATTAATGCCAAAACAAATGATAATTTGTGAAATTTTCTAGGCATTAAGTATTAATCCACAGTGGGCAAAATTCCCTTGGCTTCACTCTACTTGCTCTGTTATGAAAGTCTTGGTCTTATTAGACCCACCCTATATCTGTAATACTTATCAATGTTCCCAGGACGGCTTCTGAATGTTCTCACCAAACAAAGTGAAGACTTTTACCAGTTAAATAAATATCTGGCAAGATTATTAATCTAATATAAAGTGTTCAAACCACATCTAATCCTCTTTGTCATTCTGCACCATAAAACAATGTTTATTCAACATCATACCACCAACACAAAGAATAATAAAATGAGTGCATGTTAAACATCAGAGCTGGAATGTAACAAAATAGAAGAAGGTATATTTGTAGCAATCAATATATTCAGCATATCTGTATGTGCACATATAGACAAGGCAGGTTTTAAATTCCAGGTTGGAGATGGCATCCAGTCAATCAGAACCTAAGCAATACATATAACTGTAATACCGTATATATACAGTATACTCAACAATAGATATATGCAAATTGGAAGTTGAGTACCTTAATATGTAAGCAGGTCTGCATAAATTCATTGTTTTCCAAGCATTTCCATCTGCTTATTTGAATAAAATTGATAGATTATTCAGTAGAATGAGATCCTTCAGAGATCCTTCAGATCACCCAGCAGTCCCACCATGTAGACTATTTGAGATATGAAATATGACCTCTCATAGTATGAAACTCATTACCTTACTAAAACATAACATCCTTTGGGTCTTCTGACCCATCATTTATTGTAATGTGCATTTAAGAACAACATTATCAACTATGGATTGTTTCACACAATGCGTTTAGATGCTGGAACACGAAATTCAATGCATATAATGTCAACCATGACAAAATGCCTAGTGATTTTTCCCATAATGCCTAAAAGCAATTTTGTAATGGTTTAATGGTTACAGGAAAAATCGTGAGACGTTTTGTCGCAGTTGGCATTGCTCGAGTCACAATGCTGAATTTTTTTTAGGTCTCGTATTGGGTTTGATGATGGTTTTCACATTGTTGCTAAAACACATTGTATGTCACAGTCCTGAAAGTTACAGTTCATGTTTTATTCTAACATGTAACATGCTGTCCAGGATCTCAGGAAACAGGTAGAAAGTTACTATAACCATTAGACTTTGATTACAGATCTGGACAAACACCCTGAGTCTTATGGTCACGGCTTTGGAATGTAGTTTCAGATGCTTTAGTTATTTTACTCAGTGTCCAGCAGATAATTAATTATATTACATGTGGCTCAGCTGTCACTCTTAATGGGCAGAACCTATATTATGCATTGTAAATTAGCCCAGTTCTGTTGCTTACTTGCCAGAACCTAACTACAGTATATTATACATTATCCAGCAGCCAGCACTGAAATCCATTGTGCTTTACAAATTATTAAATTTTATTTTCTCAGTATTTTCATGGCTAGACACACTACATATTGTTCACTGGGCAGTGCCTAACAGCTAGTTACAGTTAACATTGATTATTTGTTAGGTTAATTTGTTCCTTGAACAGCAGGTAGACATGTTACACATTTCTCTTTTCAAGACTGTAGTGTGTAAACTAGATATCATACACTAAACTAAACCTGCTTTTCCAGCCTATAAAGATGAATAAGTTAGTATAATTTATGGATATTTCTTAATTTGTGTAGAAAAGATTTTTTTTCTGCTGATTTGTTTGTTTAATTAAACAGAAGGAAAAGGAAAAATAACATTCTTCCACCCTTTTTACACACAAACACACCCAACTTTTATACATAGAGAGACTACTGTGAAGTTTTAACTCCAAGTAGGACCTACATACGGAATTATGTTCATTCCTTATAATGAATAAATGCAGAAAGAGTGACCTTTAAGTTTGAGAAGTGATTTTACATGCAAGTATTATGAGTGATGATGGCAATAATCGTCATCGGATCAATAATCGATTATTGTGATCATCGGGTCGATAATCGTTATTCGATAACAATAATTGCCGATAACCATTAAAATCAATGGGAGAGGAACAGCAGTTTAATTTTTACACCCAAACAGGTGAGCTGAAGCTGAAATTAACATCTGGTAAACTGGTTGTGTGTTACGTCTTAAGCAAGACAATTAGGCTACAAGAGTCACATTGTGAAAAAAATTCACAGAAAACATGAGGACAGCGTAGCCACAGCAGGTACTGCACTAGCAACTGCTATGGCCCCCCTTGACACATAAGAAGACACTGGTATTGGAAATGGCATATGGTAACTGGCAGGACCCCCTTTCACTTTTTGCACCAGGGACCAACAACTTGACATATATGTGATGGCAGGAAGGATGTCCCAATGGGGGGACGCGGAGGTTCAGCTGGCAGGGCCCTAGTTACAGTGGGTGCGGTGAGAGCCAGGGCTGGCATCAGTCATCTATTAACATGGCAAAATTGCCCTTACAACGTACCAATGGAAAATTTTTCATAGCAACATGACCCCAAAAATTAGACAAATGATCTCTCAGCCACTGTTAAAAAATTAAGAGGAGGAAGAAATGCCATTTAGAAATAACTTCTCTGTACCAAAGGACATGGATTATAGCTGTTTTTCACTGCAACATGACCACAAAAATTAGAGAATTTGCCACCCAGAGAAATAACCAGTGCGCTATGTGCACCAAAAATATTGTTTTACTCACCTGTAGAACTATTTGCTACGTTATATGGTTTACGTATGTTCTGCAACCACAGAGAACAAGCAGGAGTTCTATTTATAGTGGAAATAACCAGTGTGCTATTTGCACCAAAAAAAATTGAAATAGACATGTACAGAATCACAGGAGAACATGGATCAACCCCTCCCCCCTTTTTCCCCCTTCCCCCTGCAGCAGTAAGATCGCTTGAGTTGTTTCCAAGTTTCTAACTAACTCAAATTTTTCCAATCTTGCTCTATTCTAAGCTTGCTAATCTCTAATAAGGATCTCCTTCTGTATAGAAAGTACAGGCACACTGGTTCAGAGCTTTGAAAAAAGCTTTGGAGAGCCAGATATGCGTTCTCTTCTAGTCACAAAGTGAAGACAAATGATGCTGAGCAGCCAGTGCAGCCATATATATAATAAACAGTCATTGAGAACCATACACTTCCCCCCCCCCACCACCCCCGTTGTGCTTTGCCCTGATTTGTTGGCCACCAAATTTGAAGGAAGCGCCGAAAAGGGTGCCAATGTAATATGTATATGTAATAACGATTATCAAGTGATGACGATTATTGTTACGATTTTTTAGTAAAATTATCGAATCATCGAGAACACCTGATAATTGTAATAATTGTGCCGATTTCAACTTTTCTCGATATCATCGATCAATACTACATGCAAGGCCAAGCACTGGATGACTTTTATGTTAATAATGGGAATGTTTTTTCAAGAAAGTGAATATCAAAAGGGTGTTTGTTTTGAGTCAATTACCAAACGATAAATAGACAGATAAATAGATCTGTATACAAAATTACTAAAAATGACATTATCTCATATTCAAAATCTTCTTGAGCACTTCTCCAGGAGAATACCAACAGGTACCACTGATGAAAGATCAATCCCACTGTGATGTCAAAACAAAAACAGAAAACATGCAATATGTTATGTATACCAGCATTATGCATTCTACTTCTACTTTAGCCTTTGCAAAAGGTGGGT
>WMED01014399.1:0-14038 GCA_019650415.1 Pipa parva | reverse complement strand
GTTTAAGCCCTGAAACACCCAAGGTGTGACAGGGTGGGAGGAGCTGCGGCGCTGGATTCTTAGTCAGCCAGCACTGTGAAGAAGTGTCGGGGGAATCATTTCAATTACCTTTTACACAGCCCGGCTCAGTGTGCTGTAAAGCACACTGTTCACACAGCACTCCTCTCTTCCTCTGTGAACGCTTACTGATGATGTCTCATAACATCATTAGTATGCGCTGGGGGAGGGAGGAAGAGAGAAGCGCCGGAACAGTGTGCTTTACAGCACACTCAGTCGGGCCGGGCAGGAGGTAACAGTAGAGAAAAGGAGGGGGAAGAGCGCCAGGTTTGCGCCCCCCTCCTGTAGCTGCCTCTACTGGCCTGGCGCTGGGGGCAGGGTAAATGGCCTCAGGGGGCCGTAGTTTGGGGACCCCTGCCCTAAGGGTTGCGTCCTGCTGTACTTTTTATGAATTGCTATAAGCTGTGTCTATACTCCTATTAACTCACATGGAAAATCCAGGGCAATGTGATGTACTATTCCTTTAATGTCATTCGAATCGAAATTTTAAACTCCTTAAATTAAAAATGATTAAATTCATATTTTTCAATCAAAAGCGTTCATTTTAAAATATCCAATTGAAACAGAGCACTAAAAACTATGGATTGGTTTATTTTCTACATCACCGTCATGCAACCGAGAAAGATATGTTTGATTTCCTTATATTTATAAATTCCATATTTGTGAATACAATGCAAGCGTTCGTTTTGAACACGAGTGATATTCTCTGTTTTTTTTTTTTTTTCTGTCAGTAAGTTCATATCATCACTCACAATAAAGCAGAGAATCATTAATTGGCCCTGTGCCTTCTCCAACATGTTTTTAATGAAAATACAGCACGGAACTGTAAGTTTGTTGGCTGGCAGAGCCCAATTTACAAAAAAAGTGGGAGAGCTAGATAAGGAGAGTACATCTGCAAACCAGGCTGTACAATGAATCACACAATGCCAGAGTTGAGCAGAATATAATTGAGTCCAACATCTCTGAGCATTTTCACCATAATTAATGATAATCTGTAACAGAGGAATCTGAGATTCCAGTTCAGAGGGCTGTTTAATTAGGCCAAGTAATGAACGCAGTAGCAATACAAGGATATGGCCGGTTTCATGATTAATGATTCATGCTACTGAACACAAAAGTGTCGCACCGTTAACTCTAAAGGATGCTGCTTCTCTGTGGCATTTACAAAATAGTGAGATACCTATATATATATATTTTTTTTTTTTTTTCTTTTTTTGTGTACTTTAAAGATATAACAGGCAATATCTCTTTCTGAGTTATTTACATGATAAATATACTTCACCCGTCTTCCTGACTCTTTCTTTTTCTCACCCTTGCTCTGGGGTAGTTGAAGATAAATATACTTTCCTTTGTTAACCTCCAAATCAGAGCTGTCGTCCTTTTGTAAAATAATGATTTTCTTTTTTTACAGATTTTGTCGCTGTTTTATAATTGTCGTCTAGGCAACTTGGTGTTTGTGTGTAAAAAAAAAAATAAAAATGTAAATTATAAAAGGAAACTCACTTGGGTTAACAAACACATTATAGACACATTAAGGAGGTGAGATTCTGATTTGCTGAGATATGACACACTGAGCAATGAGACTGCCCGAGGACTTTAAAAAATAAATAAATAAATAAACAAATAAGATGACGAACGATTTATATGACTGCTTACCCTCCTCTACAAGAAACATTCCAACTTTTACCAAATAAAGTTCCCTGCAGAAGTATTTTAAGTGCAATAACACAGAATAGTGTCAGGGAGGGATAAAAAAATATTTTTCTAACATTTTATTTTTATAAATCATAATATATGTCAACTAACATGTCATTTGCTCTTCTTATGCTTTGTTGTTAAATTTGTTTTGTAGAATAATTTTTTGAAGAGAATATTTTAGGACATTGTCCCTTTAAGTTTCATGCATCCCCTAGTAGTTTTCTTTCAGCAAAAATAAACCATTAATTAAGGAAATTTCCCTGTATTTTTGGTGTGTGCAGTCCTCCATTCTTTCTTTAAAAGTTGCTATACTGTATGGAGCCAGTGCACTGGGGACTCTGCATTGCAACCACTCTATGCTTTGGTGTGAACATCAACAAGAATCCCCATATCTGTATAGGTCTGGAAGTTTTATAGTAAAACAAAAAATCAGATACGCATCAGTGAGCAAATATCAACTCGGTCAGGAATATTGCTTATCTCTGAAGTGGCAGCTCAAGAACAAACACCTAAAAATTCAATTTGAAATACCAGTGAAACATGCGACATGAAGGACCAGTAGTCCCTACAATAGTGATACAGAAAATAGGCTTATAAGTTCTTTGTGCTTTTTCTTACATGTCTTGGCCAACATTACCAACATTAATGTGCCCAGGGCCACAGAAAAGTGTGTAATGTTAGGTCATAGAATTTATTGCCTCCAATATGCAGTAGATTCAACATTTTTAGGGAGAGACAAAAGGAGGGTTTGCCCCCTAAAAACATTAACTGTACCAATAAATGCGTTTTTTCCCTTCAACATTACTTTTGTGTCTGAGTTCCTCTGACTTATAGGGCTCTTTGCATAATTTTGCATGCATGTACACATGTAATTCAGCTATTTATACAGTGTCTGAGTGTGCTAAGTAAAACATTTGTCAAGACATATCATATTTGCAGATTTTACTTCACCAGACCAAAAAAGAGAAGTAGGTGGTTGATATCACTTCTCCGTTGTGACATACCAAAAGTGCTCATTCCAAAGTGAGAATAAATGCTGTAACCAATACAAAATTAGGGATATGGTGACAGAAAGGAATTCACGTAATACAGTTAGTGGGACATTATGAGGAAGACTGCACTTCGCTCAGGCTCTTATGGTCAAATTTGCATCACTCTACATGACTACTCATCCTACTACCGTTCAACTGGCTACGCTGCACTACACCACAAAAAATTCATGTCTGACACTGTTTATGCCTCTCAGAGGAAATCCTCTGGCTACTGGATAAGGAGTAGCAGATTTGTGACTATTGGAGCAAGTGACCGGAATTGACTTCAACAGTCAAATTCGCACTTTCATGAATAAATCCCACAGTGTGAAATGTCAACCTTATCTCTGCTTCATCAGTACCAGCAGATGAACCACACAGGCCACTTTGTTTTGAACCATAGACAATAACGAGCCTAATTAGAATAAGGTTATCTACAAAAACAGCCAATCTGGTCTTGGCCAAAAAGACCAATTTCTAAAAAATGCTGTAGAATTTTTCATGGATGGTTTGAACACAAATATTCACTGCTGCTACATATTATCATAAAAAATGTACTCCATGATAGTTTACATTTAAAGGTGAAATTTACTAAGGCTTTTTCACTTGAAAACTATTGTTTTTCACCTGATCTTTTCATTTTTCTATTAATACAAGTATTCACATGGTTGGAGCAAAAAAAAAAGTCTATCAAAAAACGCGTGTTTCTGGGCGAAAACACCTTAGTAAATTTTGCCCATATTTTGGTATATAGAAGGCCTCAATAAATTGTACGTGCATATTTAAAGAGAGGTATCCTTGAGAGGACATTATAGAGGGGAAATATGAACAAATATTTTTATTTGGAGCCCTTTTTGAGATAGGAGCATTAATATTTTCTAACTTAGGCAACAAAATTATTTTCCTGCTTAAAGATATCCCCTTTACCTCCTTTTTCCGTTACACCTCTGGGTTAAAGGAAAGTGAACATTTTTATCTGGTTGACAGTGGTTGTGTTTTCAAGGAAACAACTGCAGTACATTAAACTGGGGGGATCAACACAGAAATAAAGCATGACTGGTAAACAAATTCATTTTGTTATCATTGCAGAAAGAAAATAACATGACAAAGTTGCCATTCTGCATTTGCCTTTAATGCTACGAAGGCCCGAGACATAGAAAAATATTAAATATGTTTAATAAAATGACTACAACCATTGGATTTTTTTTTTTTTTTTTGTCTCAGTGACACATCTTCTGTATGTTTGTTTAAACATCAACACAATAGAGAATAATTTGTTTTATGCACAACCAGCAAATACTGCATTAGGAATTTTAATATAACACACTATGATGTTCCTATAAAGTATTTTTCATCTTACAGAGAATAAACTTGTAAATTCCATTTTTTGATGTTTTATGACATTTCAGAGAATTAAATCAAGCACTACATCTGATCATCTAGAGGACAAAAAAAAACAGTCAGTGAAATTTTCTGCTATTATATTAAGATTATTGACTTTAGTAGCAACTTGTAAAAGAGAAATATTTGAAATTTCAAAACATATGATAAAATATATTAATACTGTGGTTGCCATTATCATTTCTTTTTAAATAAATACCAAATACAAATAAGATGCATTTTATGTATAACAGCTCAAGATTACAATCCAATCCACAAGGCCAAATGACAGTCGGGGAATAAATCAATTTGGTTGCATTTTTAATAGCACTTATAGAGGGATATTTCTAAAAATCAAAAAGGTTTTCTCTTGATATGTCGATATCAATATATCTTTATTAGGCTGAAAATATTGATATTGCCAATATCGATATTTAAGAACCCTTTGAACTTTATATTGCTGAAAATAGTTTGCCTGGTTGAGGGTGAAGAGAATCCATTATTCCCTATTTAGAATATTATTACAACATATTTTCTAAGTCCCCATCGAAAAGTTCAGCGATATCAATGGAAAAGGAGCTCCATTGAAAGTAATGTAAAGTGTAGTGGTATTAATACATCAATATTTTTTCGATACTGATAAATTTTATTCAGCACTACATAACTGAGGGAAATTGAAAATACAGTGAAAAGGAAAAAAAATTGCGATAAAGGGGCAAAATAACTGCAAAAAGGATCGAATTGCGGCAAATAGGTCAAAATAACCTTTCTAAATTCCCCTTGAGTAATAAGATAAATATATTATTCACTAAGGTGTGAATTTGACTGTCGAATTAACAAACAGCGGATTCCCATAGCAAATCCGCTACAATTTCCCCATTGTAAAGTTGTGACAATTTTCCCATAATAAAGTTATGAAAATTTTTCTATAATAAAGTCGCGACTGCGACAAAATTCTCATTATAAAGATGCAACTGTCGAGTAGCAGCCTATTGCGACTGTCTTTATCTGGCAAATTTGCACCTATACGCAACAATTTGGACTTTAGTGAATAACCCCCTAATTAGAGTTATAATTCCATGTTAGATCATGAGAACAAGGAAAGATTGAACATTTATAACACATTTAATTTAATACTGCATGAATGGTACTTAAAGGGGGTATTTATAAAGATCAAATATTAATTCAACTAGTTTATTGCTAACGAATTAGCACTAAATAGCACTAAAATATTGATATTACCAATATTAAAACTTATAAAGCCCCTTAAGACCCTTTCTATTGCCAAAAATTGTTTGTTGATATCGATATTGATCTAAAATGAAAAGGATTCCAGTGAAAAGTATACAAAGTGTGGCAGTTTTAACATACAGATATTTATTTATATCAGTACATTTTGTTGACTGCCATATAAATCGACAGAACCAAAAAGTGCAGCCAATAAAAATAAAGGCGATATTGCCTCGAATAGTAAAATAAAAATAAATGTCTTGAATAACACCAACAGATTAAACAAGTCAAAATGACTATTCTTAGTGTTTAAAGGAACCCTGTTTCCCCTGGCTCAACGGCATCCTAATTGCCAACCAGCCTATGAGTCTTTAAATAAGGTGAGCCACATCAAGCTGTGCCTTTCCTTAAATTAGCAATTGTTCTCTGTATTTTGAGCTAGGATGAAAGTCATTAATCCACACCAAGCTACTTTGATAGGGGAAAGAGTGACTCACACATGAACATTCATTAAGAGCCCCCATCAGTACAATTCAGATGATCAAATGACTGTATTCACTATTTCCTCACATTGGCACCAGCACAAACTAACAGGCATAGTTCTGCTTTGCTCACCTCTTTGAGTTTTAGCAGCTGCCAATTAATCTATTTAAATGAAGCAGCTAATGAGGAACTGTAAACAATAAGGGAAAGTGGAATAGTAAAGAAAAAAAGGGTAATAAGGGTAATTACAACAACAATAACGGGTTATACTGAAGTGGAATGGGTTAAAAAAAGGCAAGATAAATATTAGCACAGCATTAGCATTTTTGGGATTTTTAAAGATCGAAAATAACTTTTTGATATAAAAAAAATGCATAAAGAAGTCATTTCTTACACGGCAAAAAGAGTATTTTTATATAGGCAATACCGACATAATCAAATAAAGTCTGTTCTTCCAGCAATAGGCTTTTAAAAAACCTTTTTGACTTTGATAAATATCCCCCAAACTTGAGTGCAAGTTTAGAAGAATATATTTTTAGATGAAAAATAATGCATCATTTAACACAACCAAGTTATTGTGCAACAGCTTTGCATTTGATAACATGAGATTCCCAATGGTTCCTCAGGGGTGAGCAAAGTTTGCAAATGATCAGAGATGGAAGGAAAGAAATCAAGGCAGGGGCAAAGTCACTAACATGCAAAAAGTCAGTAATAGGACATCAGAAATGGAGGCAGGATTCAGGCAAAGCTATAAAGATTAGGGGCTGGGCACGTAAGGACACATGATTCGTACAAAGATGCCAAGGTTATTTTGGGACAAGCAGGAGAATAACAGCAATGCATAACTGTAAGCTCCAGGTTTGAATAGAGCTGGGAATTATGAATGCACCACATCAGTGTAATTATTTGCAGTCGATCACCAAAATTGCTCAACATTGTCACAAGGAACAAAACAAGAAAACAAAAAATTATAATGTATTGCTTGATTGCAATATAAATAATATATGTAGACAAATTAAGAAGGTGGAATCTTAGAAATAAATAAGGAAATTATTTTACAAGCAAAAAAAAAAAAAAACATGAACTGTCTTTAAAAAAATATATGTAAATCTTTTTCTCTCTTCCCCCTCTCTCTTGCTAAATAGAACATTTTATTATACCTTTTTAATATAAATACTGGATCTTCCAGTCAAGTCTTACTCTTCATCTGTTGCAGCAATACATCTAAGGCAGCCATAAAAGTGCTGTAAATAAAGGAAGGATGTGAGCTGGATTTTGGCCTAGGCTGTGAAGACATATCTAAATGCAACATCTATTTCTCTCATCTTACTTTCTACTTTGTGTTCTTTCAATTATATTATTCGATGAGGTTTTTTTTTCTCGGCAGAAAACTACACAGTTAAAAATATAAAACTTTGGAGTTTGCATTTCCACCAGGAAATTTTTCAATGATGACATTCCTGATTCAGTAATACAGAATGGACTTAGTTCCTTCTGTGCAGATATCGTATTTTGTTTATTTATATAGTGCTACTATATTATTCACTTTACAGAGGTTTGTCATTCACTTCAGGCCCTGCCCCGTGGAGAATATAATCTAGATTAGGGAGGAAACTGGAGTCCCTTGAGGAAACCCACGCAAGTGCGGGTAGAACATACAAACTCCATGCAGATGAAGTCCAGGGTGGAAATGAACCCAGAGCCCAGTGCTGCAAGGGAGCAGTGCTAACCACTGAGCCACTGCACTGACATAAAAGCTCATTTGGTTTTGTCAAGGTAGTCTGTGTGTTATATTAACAATGAATTGGGAAAAAGTGCTATTGACAATTTGTGGTTCACCACTGAGAACTACTTAATGATTAAGGAGGTAATTCAGGAAAGTCCAAACTTACCTGCTGATCCTTCGATTCACTTTGCAGAGACTGGTACACGCTCCCTGCTCTCCTGCACATGGAGATCAGCAAACGCTTTAAAGGTACTTTGGATTACCTCGCGACCACTCAAGTTGCTGAGCCAAAGTACCTTTAAAGCGTTTGCTGATCTCCACGTGCAGGAGGGCAGGGAGCGCGTACCAGTCTCTGCGAAGTGAATCGAAGGATCGGTAGGTAAGTTCGGACTTTGGTGAATTACCCCCATTTAAGTGTCTGTCTTCTGTATTTTGAGGGAAATTGTCATAGTTTTAATATTGTATCTGAGATTATTTCCCAAGGGACTAATACAAACATGCAGTAGATAACTATTCTAAAGCTATTAGCAAACTCCATACAGAATATCCTAAAGACCTTTAAATTATCGGTAGATATTTTCATTATAAAACTCTTAATTTTTATGGCTAAAGTCAAGAGTGTATCCTTTAAATTGGAAGATAAAGCAGTCCTTTGATTTGTGAAATTTTATTTATGTTTGGACAAAATTTTCAAAATACTAGCGATATACAGCAAATGTCACAGCTCATTAAGGTTATTATGGATTAAAATGTTACACCACCCTGTAGCAGTGCTACATCTGACCTGAATGTGCTGAATAACTTTTATTCAAATTGCAAACTTCTTTACCAATCTTGCTTATTGCAATTAATCCATTTAATAGATGAATCCCTTAAGTGACATTGGTGTATGTATTGGTGATCTGAATAGCTTCCTGTGTCAGTCCAATCTTCATATAACTGCTGGACCTAATAAAATTCCTAAGCATTTCTTTAAGGAATGTGTGAAACAACTGGCTGATGTTTACACAATTATTTCCTTGTGATAGGTGACAATGTGCTTTAAAACCATGATCCTCATACCTGTGTCAAATCTGTCACCTTTTAAGGAGGTACGGGTTATGGGTCACAATAAATCCAAGTTGTCTACATCATTTAACTTTATATTTCTACAAACGGTCTATAGAGCAGCCTGTCTATAGTTTTACATTTAGTTCTTTTTTATATAGCTAAGAAGGAAAGAGCTAATTGGCTAAAGTACTAGTGACAGGAAAGTATGCCTCATACTGATCACACTACAGTACTACGCTGTCAACATAAGCAAAACAATGGTGGATCATGGACTATAATACATTCCTCTACAATTTGATATAGTTTGATGACAGTTCATGACACATAACTGCATTGTCAGATTGAGTTTGGGATGTATAACAGTCAGCTTTGATTAGTAACAATAACAATGCTGATCTGGAAACATTAGTGGACTGATCTGGTAATAATTTGCCTGTAGATGTACACAAGACAAAAGTGATGAGTGTCAATTTCAGGAAGATTTATAAGCACCATTGATCCTAAGTGGTTCTCCTGTTGTACTGGTAAAGAGCTTTAAATTATTAAGAGTGTACAGTATTTGATTTATTAAAGTACGGGTCCCCTCCTAATCACAGTTAAGATGCTATGCTATGATCCACTAAAATGTTACAATAAAGGAATTTGCCTATTCAATAAGGAGTTTACTGTCAGAAAATTTATTTGAACAGCAGTGGGGTTAAAAGATGCCCTTAGGAATCAAAGTATAGTGTAGTGTGGGAGAATAGTTAGCAAATTGGCAGTAGTGGAACCGCTAATCCACAGGCCCTGGTAAAAGCCTGGCTCTGGAGTTCTCTCCCTTGAGCCTTCCCAGACCCACCCAATAAGGAGACTTATTGGAATTCATGGGGGTGGTGGAGTTCAGACACTGCGGCTCAGTTGCAACAGCTAACACTGCGACCCTTATTGTTATGCTAAATCCTCATTAAATTGTGGCCATGTACAAAGACTTATGCACAGGAACACAAAAGTTAAAAAGCCAAAACTAGCAGCAAATTAGTCAAAAGCCAAATTAACTTCAAATTCAAAGATGAAAAACCAAGTCTATGGATAACTATAATATTTAAATTTATTTCTGGAGTCCATATGGTGGTAAATACATGCCACTGAACTGGATCCAGACTGGGGAAGGGGACGGCAGCGGCAGGGTTAAGTACATGAATTGGATTAGTGGCCAACCTCATCCCTTATTCTTAACTTCCCTGGTTGAGGTTAAGTGAATGTTCTAAAAACAATTTGGGCAATGCCCCTTTACGAAGGCCCCACCTTTTAACTTGTCTTTTGGGTGTGAGTCCTAAAAATTTATTTTTCTGTATTGCTGTGCAAAGAATTACTCAAACCCTACTTACTTATGTTGGAGTTTGTCTCTTCACTCTCTTAATTTCAAGGTGATGGTTATTCCCATAATACCCTGAATCCTGAAATTAAAAAGAAAACATTTTTTTTTAATATTTACGTGTTTGTATCTTCTGTTCCATAAGATATTCTTGGATAGGCTCTTGTTATCCATGAAGGCCTCTATTCAAACAGACTGATATCTGTATAATACAAATCTATTATACACTTCTTCCTGAAGTCAGATCCACCACTTTATAAGCCAGTGCAAAAACCTCAAAAATCTCAGTAGTGACAGGACTAGAAAAGAGAAAGAAGTTCCATTTTTAAGTTATTTTATTAGTGATAATCAGTAGCGTGGTAGCAGTATCTCAAGACACATTGGAATATCTGTACTGGTACTGCTATATAAATGTAGTTGAAAGACTTCACAGTCAACAAGAGTCCATCTTAGACAACCTTATGGTACAGGGGTTGGGAGTCAGAGATCAGTATCAATCCTTCTTACTATCTCCATCTGCACTGTGCAACCTCTTTTCCAGTTTCTCCACTGTGCTACCCCTAATCACCAGTGGGGGATGCTGAAATATAAATGTGACTTCTTACCTACACCCTCTTTAGTAGAATGGCATATACAACTCCATCTATCTACCCTAATTCCCATCACCGTAGGGAGAATATATTAAGTTAAGAGGTCAATACTGATATCACAAATTAGGCAGGGGATCAGTGGCAGTCTCTGACTCTCTCCCTTATCCCCAACCTTGGTAATGGAGGGGGAACAAACATACCTTTAAAATATTTGTGGCCCATCATGTACTTAAGTTATTTTTGTTAGGATGGATTAAGAGGTTTCAGATAGGCAGATAGACAACATTTTTTAAATCTCTTTATATCAACCCCCTACCACTAGAGGATTGGGATGTCAGTTACGTCTAGAACCCATGAGATGAAGCTCCTATTATATTGACTCTGCCAAATATATTTTATTGTGAAAACTTTTCCTAAATGACCTAAATAAATCTTTATTTTATTGTTCCTTTTTTTTTACTGTCCTGACACAGACTGCCTGGGCACATGAAAGAAATTACAAAAGCTTCTCAGTCATTGCGACTCTGTTCTTTTTGCACTATAACATTTGTCATTGCCAAAACAGCAGAGTTTAATTAAGTGTTGTGAGCAGCCTAGTGAGAAACACACTTTTAAATTAAACCTCTGTACACGCTGCTATTGGTTCTTTACCGTCTGAACAATCAGCAGGGTGTTCAGTTTAAATTCTCTCTCTCTCTCAAGGGAAAGGCAGTTGTATGCACCTCTAGCGATTCATAAATGATATCGCTTTCACAGAACAATATCTTATTAAAGTGCATTTAATTATTTCTTAGTTTTAAACACCAGTAGATGAATGGGATAATTAATGTGCTTACCACTAAACATTTATTTGCACTTGATATATTGATGGTATTATCAGAAAACTGTGGTGTGCTACAGTATCAAGTTTTGAGAAATTACACGGCAAATTATCTTTTGATGTGTCAAGCAGTCAGAAATATAATGAAATACATTACTTTTACACCTCAGTGGTAATAGATTGGTACAACTTTGCAAGCTTTTTAATTTTCAGAATGCTTTTACAATTTCAGGGGAAAACATGTAAAAATAAATAAAATTAATCTATTTCTCTATATATGTATGTATCCATATATCCATGTATATTTTCTATAGAGAGAGAGAGGGGGAAAAAAACACAAAGAGATCAAGAAAAAGAGAGGATTTCACAATTAAAGAAACAATTTGTTCTTCTAGACTGATAAAGGACCAGTGGCACCAAAAATTAGAATTTCCGTTTGAATTTGCAGGGCAGTTATTTAAATACAGAACTTACCATACATTCCTGAATTTTATTGCTTTATTTTTACTGATAGTAGCCATGTTGTTAAACAGACCTCACCCAGTCCCATTGTTTTATATGGTGCTTTAGATAATACATATTTATGAAGTGTGCCCAATAGCACAATTTTTCTAAATATCACACTTTCTAATCATAGTTTAGAATTCTTGGAAGCACATATTGAAGATATAGAGGGGAATTCAGGATAGTCCAAAGTGAGGTGCAGAGTGTTCGCCTCACTTCGGACTGACTGATCTGCGCACACTGATGTCCTGCATGTGGACATCAGCGAGCTCATTAAAGGGATTCCAGTCTTGGCGAGAGCAAAAGAGTTGCCTCGCTGAGACTGGAATCTCTTTAATGCGCTCACTGATGTCCGCGTGCAGGACATCAGCGAACGCAGATCAGTCAGTTCAAAGTGAGGCAAACACTCTGCACCTCACTTTGGACTATCCTGAATTCCCCCCATAGTAGCTATAAATTTGAGGAATTTTTTATTTTTTTTGATGCCACTGCTTTTTTAATAGAATTACTATTGTTTTCATTTGAACAATTGTCCTGTTTGAATATTCCTCCACCATATCTGGTGGAAAACTATTCAATGCACATTTCAATCTTTCCAGTATTTGGTTGCGCCCCTTGTTCTAGTAATCTTCCATTGACATAAACTTCTTCTCTTTTCAATGATGTTAAATTCTTTGAGGTATTTGAATGTTTCTATAGTATCACCTTTTCCCTTACTATGTTCTAAATTATATACACTGTGTGGGATATTCATTAAAGTCCAAATTGTTGCATATTGGTGCGAATTCTCCAGATAAAGAAGGTCGCAATAGGCTGCTACTGTCGCAGTTGTGTCTTTATAATGAGAATATTGTCACAGTCACGACTTTATTATGGGAAAATTGTCACAACTTTATTATGGTAAAATTGTCGTGGCTTTATTATGGGGAAATTGTCACGACTTTACAATCGGGGAAATTGTAGCAGATTTACTATGGGAGTCCGCTGTTTGCAAATTCGACAGTTGAATTCGCACCTTAGTGAATAACCCCCATGTATGTTAAAGACTTGAGGCTTTTTCATGATGTGTTATTAAAGTTTTGTTCTTAAAAACATTTTCATGTGATTGTGTACCTCTAGTTGCAAAACTGTTTGGAAATGCATTTTGTGATCCATTTAATTGACAGAAGGGGGTACATTATACCACATGTATTAGCAAAGTTGTCACTGTTGTCAATGTTGTTGATTAGTGACTTTGCATTTGAAAACAAGGAAGGGAGTGAAGTTAATAATTAAGCATTTTCACATTGCTTTCATTATTTTTGTCTCCCCTCTTATATTTGCTGTTGGTCATCTGATTATCACTGCATTGCAATGGGTCATGTTTGAAAGATGCTATTCAGTCTGGCCTTTGGTTTATGCATGATTTTTTGGAGTAGCTATTCCAGGGAAAATACAGTGAGATGATTATTTGAAAGCCCATATAAAGGATAAGTAAGGTATTACTGAAAGGAGGACAGTGAAGAAGGAGGAGGAGTTTATAATTAAGAAGGATTTTAGCTGCCGAGTTATTAAGTAAGCTACTTAAAGAAGAACTTCTGGAGCAGTTAGGCAGTCATGATGACAACATATTAAGGTGTGAGATATGTTTTGATAAAACAGCATTTAGTCAAGTAGCATTGGAACTAACTTTATACCCAAAGTAGTTATTTAGAAGCAGTGGCTGGTAATTAAGGTATAAACCATAAATAGGTCCCAAAGTAAAATACAATCTGCCAAGTAGACAAGATTGACAAACTGACAATGCTATATAATGTCCATCCAAACAAGATGGTATTCAAGAACCACTATTGTGATAAAAACAAACCCTTAAAGATAGGCAATTTCAACACAAATTGAGCTACAGCAGCAGAATATCAGACAAGAGGGAAGACATCAGTACCACCTTACATCATAGTTATTATAGTTCCAATTTAAAATGTTAAATTCATGGCTTTCTCAGACCTTAAGCATAGCTCCAGGGAAAGTAAAAACCATAATTTTGACATTTAAACAAGAAAAACTTTCTAACTTTCTAATGGAGCTGCTGTGGAAAGAGTGACTATCACCAAGTTCTTGGGTGTACATGTCACGGAA
>WMED01014398.1:0-14038 GCA_019650415.1 Pipa parva | reverse complement strand
CTATACTCTCTTGTCTTTGCATAAATCTATGGCTAACACGGTGCACAACTCTACTGCCTAGTTATTTTCAAAATACTGTAAAATGTAATACACATAGTAAAGAATGCAGGATACACCGAATATGATTTTATTACATTTTTCTGATTAGCATAGTTAAATCAATGCTGTAGTTCAGGCATGTCAAACATGCAGCCCGCGGGCCGCATGCGGCCCTTTACAGGCATATCTGCGGCCCGCACAAAAGTTTCAAACTTTGCCTCTAAACACTTATTTACATGAAGTGCATGTAGTATCAACAGTCCGCATGCAGCCTAGGTTTATATAGATTGACATGGAGCTAGTTGGTGGCTCTGGAGTTGCGGCTATATGACGTGTGTACTTTGGTCGGCTGCTGATCACGTAAGCAGGTCATATGCAGGATATGGGCCAATGAATGACGAGCCGGAAGTGGTGATCGTGGACTATTAAAGCGTGAGTTTTGTACATCTTATGCCATGAATAAGCACTGCGTTGTCATTTCAGCCTGATATACCAACAATTGCTAGCACAAAGAGGTGTCAAGCCTCAGGACAAAACACTAAAAATAATTGAAAAAAATGATAGCAAATAAATGTTTAGGTTTTTAATTGCTGTATTTTTGTTAAATATATTAGTTGCTGTTGTGCACTGCAAATATATGTTGCTGTTACATATTACTACTTCATATCTTGTTTTCATGACTGCTGTTAAAATACGTGTGTGACATTAGCTTCTGTGTACGGCACTCGCAACAACTTCTTGTTACTCATGTGGCCCTCGGGGTACCCTGAGTTTGACATGCCTGCTGTAGTTCATGCTTACCCTTCAAAATCATGTATGATTTTTTTAAAAACTATGGCTATTGCTGTATTGGCTGATTGATGCTGTGTCAGTGTACACTGATGTTTTAACAGGTACTGAGATATTTCAGAAAAGAGGTAGTTCCCTTTCAGTAAAGACAAAACAAAATAATCTTGTGTTCTCTAGGACAGACCATCAAAATATCTCTTACTGTTTTCCTCAACCATGACAGCTGTGTAACTAGGCAGAACGAGTAAAAAGCAGTAGTGCTTGTTCTATTGATTCAAGACTGAACAATAAAAAGATATCAGTTTGAAATCTCAGCCAAGGGCTTCAGGGCTGAACTAGAATGACAAAGGTAGGTATATTTGTTAACGCAGTAACAAGGCAAACAAAGTGTCTTCTGCAGGAAAGAGTGTAGACTTTAGAATTGTATTGTAGCTTATTAGTTCCTGAAGACAGTTACTTTTACTTGACACATCTGTCTTTGGTGGCTTGGAGAGCTTTGCTACATTGTCAATTAAAAAAACAAACAACAACAAAACAGTGTATTGTCTGATAATCTATTTGTGTCAAGAGGATAAAAATGCCAATTACAAAATGAATATTGTTATTTGAATGGCCATGGCAGTTATTTATTGGTAGTACATTTTTTGTTTTGTGGTTGCAGCCATATTTTATAAATTGGACTTTCTAGTGACATCATGAAAATATATTATCTAAAGTTCCATAAGAAAAACACAATTGAAAGAGTAGCATTTGGCTGCAAGCACAAAAAAAGAAATATAAACATGAAACAATATGAATTAGAAATATCAATGCAAAGAGAAAATTTTTACAAGAACAATATAGGAATTATGGACATTCCAAAGCAAAGGGGATATTTTTCTACTGATCTAGTAATAATGTAAAGGGAGATGGCTTGTCTAAATACTTTTGAAGTTAAAATTTGGTTTTGATGATTTATCACATCCGGTATGAGTTTCACTTTTACTGGCAGCAAACCCATAGTCTGCAGCATAAAAGGACAGCCAGTCTAAAAATAAAGTATTGATGTTTAAAATAAAATATTGTTTTGGATAAAAGGTTAGCATCTATCTGATACTTCCCATTGTACTTCCCAGCAACAGGCAACTTTGGCAAGGGAACTGTATCAAAGCTTCATTTCAGCTACAGTGAGGGTCATTACTATGGCTTCACTGATAAGGTTTAAAGGGGCATTATAATGCTTAAATAACTGCACACATACATATAAAATTCCTTTATACTAAGCCAATTGCTGACACAAATAGTTAAAAAAACATTTAGGGAAGAAATAATACTTGAAGTTTGTTTCCCTTACTTAGTTTTCCTGAGAGCTGATATTTTCCTCCCCACCATTCCCCCTCCTCTTGCCATTTTGCAAGACAGACAGCATGAGAAGAAAAAGCTGCCTGACTGCTATTGGATAAGCAGTGTGCTCACCTTTTGTTCGCATAAATTAAGTTTGGAATGCAGGAGATTACAGAGGGAAAGCTGACTTGTGCACATGTGCTAAGTAGTAAGTAGGGCAGAAATGTTTGGGGGAGGGTACCCTTTCATGGAAAACTGTCCAGTACACGTCACACACACATTTCCTGGTGCAGGAGTTTATCAGTGCTGCCTACTCAGTCATTCTGCTTCAGATGATACATCTACTGATTAGAAACAATTCTCACTAAGGTATTGTACTGCATATGTAAAGATATAATCTGACTATAGTTCTATTTTAACTATTGCATAATATTGATTTTGGGATGCAATAAGAAAAGAAAACATTATTTGTAAACATGTTTGTATATAGGATGACACTAAAAAGGGTTTTTTACAATGAAGAACAACACATTTAATATATTTACACAGCATCCATTAATTCTTGTTAAATTGTTGTGTTGTTAAAACTGGATGCTAATTTAAAGAAAGCTGTTTCATTTTCAAGCAAACATTCTGCTTTTAGACTGTAAAAAACAAAAAAATATTAGCAGAGCCAAAGGCTTAAGAGGTATAGTGGAACAAGAACCAGATTAGGTGCAAATACTTACAGGACACTGAAGAATTTTGCAGCACATATTTCAAGAAGTCTAAATTGCTACTGCAAAGTTCTTCATTCATTTAAATGCACATAGCAAGACCTTCAAAATCAGAAGGCATGTTCTTCATAGTTTAGTGTCCCTATAAGTCAGCGTTCGGCAACCTTTTGGGCTGAGGGAGCCATATATATGCGTCTCCCCCAGCCCTTTTGAATCCGGAGCCACTGACGTCACCTAGCAATCCGGAATTGTGGTGACGTCTGCGACTCCTGATTGGCTAGCAACCCGGAAGCTGGTGATGTCAGCGGCTCTGGATTGGCTAGCAACCCGGAAGCATTTTCCAGCAGACTGTAATGAACGGTACTTGCACCACTCATTACAGTGAAAGAGCCAAATATGGCCATCAAAAGAGCCATATCTGGCTCAAGAGCCATAGGTTGCTGACCCCTGCTATAAGTCATCAAATTGGTATAATTCACAAACATTACATTTCTCTGGTGATAAGAAAGAGTGAAATTTTGATTCAAAATTATAACATCATATAGAAGTGAGGAAGGATTCTGTTCTGTCTTAAGAGGTGAATCTGTGAAACACTAGATCAGAGCCGGTTCTGGAATATTGGTGCCCTATACGCCCCCTCCGCTTTCATGGCCATGACTAAGCGCCAACGTGCGAAACGCGTAGGCAGTTGCTTTTAATTGTTTTTATGTCACCCATGTGGTATTAATAAACTTTTTTGCCAAATTTAAATGGAGTGCTGGAATCACCGGTTTTTCTCTTTGACATAAGTAAAGACGTCCTTCTTTTCCTGAGCACCCGATTGACTGTTTCACAGGGATTGAGTGGTTGGTAAATATATCCTTGATATATATGTTTTTTGTTGCCCCCTCCGCTGTCCCCCCCGGCGCCCCCCCTCGTGACACCCCCCGGCCGGCTGGGAGGTTACTGCAGCTGCGGCTGCCAATTGGGAGACTTAAAGTTGAGCCGCGGTTGCAGTAACATACCAGCTGGCTGCACTGTAAAAAAAAAAAAAAATGCTAGGGGCACCCCCCTGTGCAGGCGGTGCCCCTAGCATTTGCCTAGTCTGCATAATGGCAGAGCCAGCTCTGCACTAGATTCTTTCTCAATTGCCAAAGGCTTTTTCAAGTCAACTAAAACAAAATCTAAGGATGCTACCAGAATACTCTCCCCAACATGATATATGAATAATAAGAAACAAAGTGATAGCTTCCACTAAAACAGGGGTCGGCAAAGTTTGTAGAGGAGGGAGCCATTTTGCTTCCTCCTCCACTGGTGAATTTTTCTTCTGAGCCGCAAGAGGAAGGAGCAATCACTTGACCTGCCAATGGTCAATCAGAAGAGGTGGCGGAGGTCATGGATGGGGCCAGCAAGATGTGCTCCGAGCCACAACAAGGTGGCTAAAGAGCTGTATATGGCTCACGAGCCCCACTTTGCCAACCCCTGCACTAAAATAAAGACAATGAAAAATTTCCATCTGGTCAATCTATAAGATGGTATCACATGGTGAAGTGCCATTTGGTTCAATAATAAATAAGACTTCTCTAAATGAAGAAGCGTTATTGAGAAAGTCCTATGATACTTGTTTGGGGAATAAGATTTAAATCACTGCTACTTCACCCTATTTATAGTAAAGACTTGTTTTGAATGTATGTTTTCAGAAACCTGTAGTCAGTTCATAGATTTTCACATGTACACGACAGCTTTTGTTCATATATCTGTATGTATACATACTATATAGGGTGAAATTTACAAAACTTGAAAAGTAATTTTCGACCCTTTCGAATTTTTTCGGTGTAAGAACTGCCGTTTGATTGAAAAATATCTATTTTTTTCAGTCCACACATGCGATGGGAACATATATATATGAACATATATATATATATATATATATATATATATATATATATATATATATATATATATATATATATATATATATATATGTTCCCATCGCATAGCAAATAGAACATTGTGAAATATTTAGTTTATAAGGACAAATCATTTAGTACCACTAATGTTTTGGTGTAGTGTATCTGACACTTTAAGGGGAAAGAAACCTCTCCCATTTTTCTTTCTTATCGTCGCCTTTTTATGTCTATTTTTATAAGAGGTACATTTCTGTTTAAGAGCATCCTTTTAGCTGATTTTGATGCTGCTGGCAATTCATATTTGCCTATTTTATGCCTAGTCATTGCTGCTATATATAAACAGTAAAATCAGCTTTTTCATCAGAAATCTGTTTACTACGTCAGACTTGGTGAAACCTGTTATTGTTTTGGGGGGTTTAGGGAAGCTAAATGGTAAAATTAATATTTCTGAACATTTCAGTAAATAAATTTGGCTTTTAATAGTTTGCCAAAACATAGCAAAATATAATATTCAAAATAAAGCTAAAAATACTGATTGGGAAAGCACTTTTTTTTTCCAGAGACAAAGATAATTTTATAGGTATTTTAAGAATTTGCGACATCTTCACACATATCTTATGGCAGATTTCTCTATAAGCACGAGAGGCCTGTGCCTATAGGCAGCTTATGTGAAAGGGCGCCTCTCCCGCAGTCAGGGACATAGACACGGGGATTCAGGGGGATAAATTCTAAGAATTTTTATTGATGTTCAGATGTTTAAGCTGACACTTGTGATTTCACAATTATTTATCAAAGTTTGAATTGTTGCATAAAGGTGTGAATTTGCCACTTCTCCATATTTGGGTATTCAGCAAACTCTGTGATTTGGCGAATTCGACAACTAACAACAGTTGCACACTACACAATAGATGGCTACTGATGCGGTTGCAACTTCACTATGAGAATACTGACTTTGACAGTCAATTTCTTACTTTGAAAATTAACCCCAAATGTGTCACACAGATAAAGTGCTTTAGTTCATAGTTTAGTCTGTAATTAATTGCACACAGGGTCATGCCTAGTTAGTGGATGTGCCTAAGGCACTAAGGGGGTTATTCAATAGGGTGCGTATTCGACTGTCGAATTCTCAAACAATGGATTCCCATAGCAAATCCGCGACAATTTCCCCATTGTAAAGTTGCAACAATTTTTTAAAGTTAACATTGCGACAATTTACCCATAAAAAAGTTGCAACTGTGACAATATTCTCATTATAAAGATGTGACTGTGACAGTAGCAGCCTATTGCGACTGTCTTTATCTGGCGAATTCGCACCTATATGCAACAATTTGGACTTTAGTGAATAACCCCCTGCATTCAGCATCTATAAGCTGCTAAGATATAAATTCATAATAATATAATAACCTGTTCTGTTAATCTCCTCTAATTGTTTTACACTCATTTACTCATAATGTTCTGGGGCTCTGGCAGGACAGTTGCACTTTCTGTTATAAGCAATGGGCTCACGAAATAGTACATAATGCTACACTAGGGGTAAAATCACAGCATTACTTAACTCTAGTTTGTCCCCAGGCTTATAACTTTTTATTTTGAATCCTACATATGTACATCCAGATGCAGGCACCCTGGGAAAGTCTTCTCTAAAAATAGTAAAAGTAATTGTCTAATAATCTAGTCTGTTCATTATCTTTTACCCTTTTAAACTAATCTCTTGGGGTTTTTTTCCCCAGAGTAATTTTATACTATCCAGCAGAACAATGTCATATTATATAACTGTTTCTAACTATTAACTCTAATTTATTTCAGATATTCCAAAGCTTTAAACTACATCCAGACTTACTTTTAGATAAGATTGCTATCTAAGACTATAAGAATAAACAAATTGCTGAGTCGGCTCATGAGAAAGGAGGAGTCTTGTCACAGCAGAGATGAGGAAGAGAGATGGAAGTTATTCTCAAATTGCACTCACATACAAAGGGCACAAGGCCAAGTCAAGTCATTCTCTGACTTTCTGTTCATGTTAGTGCTTATAATCATTTGAATTAACCCAACAGTTGATGATAATATCAGTATTAAGCTAATGCTTTTTTAGTCTTACATCAGGTACTGTAACTGCACACAATCTAACCTGTTGTGTTAAGCATTTTAAGACATCTTTCAGTCTCTGGGAGAAGTCAATTTTTGAATGACCTCTTACCATACAAGGGAAAGAATATTAAAAGGCTGGTTTTACAATACTACATATGAGAGTGGCAAGAAATCACCTCATGCTAGGAAACTTGGGATCAAGCAATCTCTGGGAGTCTAACCTATACAGCATCCATTCTAATAATCAACATTTTAATACCATTTTGGATTACAGCTTCTAATGCATTCGGACACATTTTAACCTGTTCTTTATTCCAGCTTAGTTTTTTCTTTTTGCTTCTTCATAGGAACAATGCTGCAAAGAGTTCAACCATGAAATAATGTAATCTTGGTTTTGAAAGCCATTTTCTGATGTTTCCTATGCCTTCTCCTTATAATACTTTTTGTTATGAAAAAACATTGCCCTGATATAACAGAACTTGCTTATAGCAGATCTATATGATGGTTAAAGTAGAAAGGTCATACATATGTGACATTTGTTATTTCAAAAATGTTTGGACAAAAAAAAAATCACATCTTTCTTTCTAGAGAAAAGTAAGATCAATCACCATTAAAAGGCATACTATGACTTAAATTGTATTCTCTATATCATTATCCAGAGTAAGCAGGGCAAAAATGAGCTGAAAAGTGATAATGGAAGGTTTGAGTAAAAGCAGACACTGAGGGGGTTATTCTCTAATGTCCAAATTGTCTCATAAAGGTATGAATTTGCCAGCCAAAGACATCCACAAAAGACTGCTACTGTCGCAGGTTTATAATGAGAATATTGTCAAAGTCGCAAATTTAAAAATTGTCCCAGTCACGACTTTACAATGGGAGAATTGTCGCAGTCATGTTTTTGCTATGGGAATCTGCTGTTTTAGAATTCCGACAGTGGAATTTGAACTTTAGAGAATGACCCCCCGAAATTGTGTTTAGATAGAGTAACACAAAGACGGAGAGGCAAATAAAATCTATTGTTTTGAAATCGTACCATCTGGCAAGCTGAACTGCCATAACAAATCTTTGGATATTGCAAATATTATTGAAATCCAAACTGCATTATGATATTTAAGTTGCCTTCATTGCTGCCATTTTTATATACCCGGGTCCTACCCTCAATGATGTCGTACCCTGTAAAAATGTGGTACATAGAAATTCACTTTGAGCAAGCTCAGAAGTGAGCAGTGCCTTGGTGCAGGTTGGTGGGAGGGACCAAAACTTCAAAATGTATTCCATTCTGCATTTCCTGCTTGACATGTAAAGACAGATATCACAAGGTTGGTAAGTTAAAACTCTATTTGGGTCTAGATAAAACCTATAAATGACTGTTTATAATGTATACATCATTATGTAAATTTTGCAGAATACAAGGACAGGAACCATTTTAAAGATATATTTATGGTTCTATATAATTACATAAATGTCTTTGAAATAGTTTAGAATAGTGCAAAAGTACTTTGAACTGTATTAAAGCTTTGTCTAACATCAGATTGTTACTGTTCTGAAACACTGTTTTGCAAGACTTTTTCTAATTAAAAAAAAAAGAAATAGTTTGAATATTGTCCTGAAGGGTGCAAATTTGGTGTAAAAACAAAAGCCACCTATTTATTATATTTACAGTTTATTATCATATTTATAATGTACTGACGCCTATAGCAATACTTTGCTTCCTCCTGTATCCTTTAATAGTTAATACAGATTCACCTTCTAGCTGATTTTGATTGATCCGAAACTCACTGTTAGCAATGAGGTCTTCACTGATTCTTTGAGAATGAGAGAGAATAAGGCTAGGCTTACACTAGCGTATTATGCGTAGCGTATAATATGCTACTGTGGAGAAAAAAAACGCTCCGGCTTATTTCCCTCAGCGTTCACGGCTCTTCCTATCCTACCACACTTTGCGAGCAGGGTAATAAGCCGGCACAAAATACGACAGCCGTCATTCCGGATGCAGTGTATGCACATCATACGCCAGTGTGTCCGGAACCAGGTAAGGCCATAGGTTTACATTAGCAGCGTATTTTGTTTTTATGCCACACATAAAAATGCCAGTGTGAACCGAGCCTTACAGTTCTAGGAACTCTGGCATTAAACAGGTTAAAATAACTGAAGAAGAAAACGACAGAGTGGATTTTGCTTCCTGCTGATTTCTTTGTTTGTTAAGACTCTGTTCTGCTTTGGTTTTGTTATATTTAAAAAAAATAAATAAATAATTGTATTAGTATCACGCAACCAGCAAATAAATATACCACTGTCTGTAAATGTTTTAATATTGTATATTCCTGTGCAGGAGTACCTGTACAACATTGTGTGGTGGAACACTCAATAAGCCTAGGGCTACTCAAATCATTATGAATTCATCTGAGATTGATAACCTTGTCTAGCATACCCACTTTCCTCTGTCATATATTAACCCAGGGATGTCCAACTGGCAGGCTTATAGCTGTTTTAAATAACAACGAAAAAGAATTACCTGCATCTACAGAATGCCCTGTTTGACTCTCTCTGCCTTTGCTTGATTACCATTTTTTTCTGCATTCCCATGTCTTGCTGCCTATTGCTTTATCTTTTTATTGTCCAAATCCTCCACCTTTTCAATTCATATTTGCAGAAAAACTGTTTGTGCTTATCTATGTTGACCTGCATTTTGGATAAATGTTCATTGGTGTTTATACGTGTACGACCTATTTTAGTCTACCCCTGGGTTCCTGTCTTTTTGAACTACAATTACCATCATTCTAGGATAGCCATAGGCTGTTAATGTTTTCTGGGAGAAGTTCAACCAATATAGGATGGAACATAGGTTAAACATTCCTGTTATATGGAAAGCTAAGATGTAATTGAATGTCAAGGGACTGAGTTTAACAGTCACATTTTTATACAGAGCATTAGTTCATGAACATGTATAAAACATTTAAATTTTCCTTCTAGAATGTAGCACTACCCTAAAACAGGAAGCCTCCAGCCAAATATTTTACACTAAAGAAAACAAAGCGCTGCCAAGTGCCATGAATAGCATCCTTTATCATGGTTAATGTGGCGTGCCCAAGATTGCCATGCAGCGGCAGTGATGGGGGATGGGATGGCAATGCAACCCTTCTCTCAGCTTTATCTAACAGCATCTAGCATTTCATTTTGTGTATAATGCAATTGTCTTTTTACCTTAAACCATCAACCTTTTATCTGCTCAAACGTATTATGATTTATTGTCTTTGTTGCAGAGAATACATGAAATTAATAAGAGGCTATCTGTAGATTTCTTACATAAGATGGTGAGGAGTAATATGAGCATATCCTGCAAAGCCTGCACCTGTCATTAAATGGTCATAAACCCTCCAGAGTTTGCATTGATGCAAAGTAGGTTAAAGTGATCAGTGGCAATGCAATTTATTGCAGGGGCAAAACTGTGGTTCCTGATAATCCAGTAAATAGCTCCTGTTGAATGATTTTGTTCGGAGGAGGGGGGGAGTAGCTGCTGTCCCAGATTATAAACCATCACAGGTTTCTCTCTTTGTTTGACCCTGAGCTGATGTCTCTGTCTTCCACTGGAGCTTCTTTAAGTTATCATGTTACTTTACAACAATTATACCATCAGTCTACAGGGATCTCCACCCAGGCAATTGTTGCTTTGGGACCAGGAATTTCTGTTTCTGCTTAATAATTTTCAAGAAAGCCAATAGAAGCCAACTTGTATCACTCAGCTTTTTACTGCAACTGTACAGAAGGTATGCAATGGGTAATCCTCAAGGACACGTCCAATGCTAGGAAAGCATTGAAATCCTTTAACCTTTATTGGGGAGATGCTGATGTTTGAGGTTTAGACTGTGAACTGCATCTCGGTGCATTCCAGAATGCTATAATACTGTACAAGTCTAGGGTGGCCACAGAAGCAGAACCACAATATTTCTCAATATCATTTGAAAACATCCAGCCAATATAACTTTTCTCAATAATGTTTTCAGTAGTGGATGAATAATGCCATATAAGGTATTTGTCCTTTAGAGCCATAGCAGGCCTCATGGCTTATTGGTAGACCATTAGGTTATAAAATGATCCTGCTGTGACATTGACAAAATTAAGTATGTGACAAACACATTTTCCACAAATATTTAAGTATGTGTGACAGCTGCCATGTTGTATGCACCACCAACAACAATTACAACAGATCAATGCTATGTGTGACAAATATTCAAGCTTACTTCATTCTCCAAGGTAAACAATACAGAAACTTCCACTTCCACATACAGTGTAAATATAAATATACAGTCAAGGATCATTGTCGTATGCATAATTTACAGTTAAAATTCTGATTTATGACCAAAG
The DNA here is from genome assembly GCA_019650415.1 of Pipa parva. NCBI lineage: Eukaryota > Metazoa > Chordata > Amphibia > Anura > Pipidae > Pipa > Pipa parva. Next base: position 2,829 of record WMED01014398.1, on the reverse strand, counting down.
GGTCATAAATAGCAATCAAAGGGCCCCATAGATAAAGTCTTAGCTCCTCCCCCCCAAAAAAAAAGTTGGTTACACAGTTACTTTACCCCATCCCCATTTGTAGGAAAGCTACTGGACGCTGGCTGCCTGATTGAGTGAATGCCAGGAAATGTAGGCACACTGCCAGAGTGCCACATATTTAATTATAACTCACAGCTGGGATGGTGTTTTATCTGTGTGTGCCCACAAGTGTTCATTTGCTCTTATGATGCCTACAGTAAATTTAATATAAAGTTAGGTAAGGGATCCAGATGAGTTGCACCTCTGCTGCCAGTGGATTAAGTTACATTTTGCTGCTGTAGTTTAGTGTATAAGGCAGTTAACGGGGTTCAGTTGTGAACCACAGGCCTTCCCTGTTCAATATTGTATGTACGTCCTTGTATGACCAGAAAAATGTGCTTTGTGTAAGTATTCCAGAGACAATTTGTTCTATCAGGTTAAAAAACATTATACTCATATAGTAAATGTCATGTCATGCACTTTATATATGTGTTTTATGGTTCCTTTGAGAATAACCTACTCTCCAAGAATAACTGATATCAATACCAAAGCAGGATAAATAAACATGTTTAGTTTTGTTGGAATTTTAATATTTACGTAATTACAAGTTAATGACAAACTTTTTTTTAATGCTAGATTATATGTATGGTAGTGGTATATGCATTATTTAGCTTTATTTTAATTCTGGCAAATTTCAGAAACAGCTATGGAAATTATTTTTGCTAATGTTGATATTGAGAATTGTATAAAGCTTTGACCTTAGATTTTAATGTATGTTAGAAAAACATTAGGTTAGGTATGTGCATAGCTGTTGGGGGATATGGTAACACAGAAAGGGATGCTTTATTCACTTAATAAATTTAGTGGGACATTGTGAGGATGATGTCACTGCATTTCATTGGTGGAATTCTCATCACTATGGATCCAACTACTGTTTGGCTGACTATACTGCCTTATGCAAGAAAGCAAAGGGAATCTGCCTCTTAGTGAATAAAGGGTAGTAAATTTGCAGCTGTCAGAGAGTGAAACGAACCGAAGTGATGCATATACATTTCGACAGTCAAATATGCACTTTAATGAATAAGCCCCCTGAATGTGCCAAAGGAATGGTAAAAGGTGGAAGAGAAAAACCTTGTCTGGTGTCTGGGAGCTACATTACATCTACTTACATTGAACCATGTGATGATATAAAAATAAACTATAAATACACACACATGAAAGCAGTGAAACTTGCATCAGCTGACCTCTATTGACATCAGATGTGCAGTATATGAAGTGTGTACATTCAGACAAATGTTGCTACTTGCTACTGCTCACTCAAAACATCTGTTTTATTAACTATCTGTGCTAAGCACTATGGAGCTTTACATTTCTTTTCTTTTGTTTTTTAGCAGAAACCTCTCTGTATGTTTGTGTCATTTCAGTTTTTTAAAAACATTGTATTTTTAATCATTTGTTCTTTAGCAGAGCCTCTACTGTCGATTTGGGTCATCATTTAAATGTTTTAATGTAATCATTTTGACATGCTTATTTATTCACAGCAGAGGGTTATATAGTACTGCTGCTTTCCTGTCATGACACCAACTCTACCTCCTTACCATTTGTGCCTTCCATTCAGTCTTATCCACCTCTATTTAACCTTGATTATGTTTCTGCTGCCTTTTCTCTACTCCCATGATCCCTCACTAACTTCACTGAAAAAAAACTTCCCCAAAAGAAAAAAGTGAAACAGGCGTGAGCGTTGTAGGAAGCTTGGCTATAATTTTTTTTCCCTGACTTATTTTAAGAGAATAAAATTCCCTTTATGGATGAGGATTACATAGCTCGGTCTTCAGAGGAATAGGTTACATCGTAATGCACTTGCTCCATTAGCTTTGATACACTGTAGGGAATATCAGCAGAACAGCATCAATGTGATGAGCTATTTCGGTCCTCTGGCAGCCAGATGATGTCATCCTTAGCTGCAATGCGACCTCCCCTCCCGGCCCTTGCTAAAGTCCCTTAATGAGCCATTTCAATCCTTGGCATTGATGCTGAAGCAATGCAAACTGCTCACTGTGTAAATGCATCTTTTAATCCATTCATGTTTTAAATGTTTGCATGCAGATGCGTGTCTCAGTAAGGATTCTGCTGTCTGCAATTAGATACTGTGTAATTGCATGCTTCACTCTTCTGTTTCCAGTGCTGCTGATTAAAAGTGTAGAGAAACAGTATAAAGACCTAAATCTTAAAGGGGGGGGGGGGGGGGGGGGGGGGGGATGCAGTATGGGCTAAGAGTTCTTGAGTCTGCATGAAGCCTTTCCAGGTATTATCAAATTATATATGTTTTTTATGGGAAAGTGAAATTTTAAAATTTTAATGCCACTGTAGGCATACAGACAGCCTACAGAGCATTTGCTAAGCATCTGTCAGTATTATTTGTAGGTAAACTTGTCTGCAGACAGCCATGGCATATAATTATCATCTTTTTGGTTATATAGATCAAAACAGTGACAACTCTAAACTTGATTTAGAGTCCCCCATTGTGCATTTCTTTGAGACTGTAAAGTCAGACTTCATCTAGCAAGTAATACTGATATTAGCAATTGTAGCAGCTCATCAGTGACACACTTTTTAAGTTATCGGTTGCATAGCTATAGCTGAAGCATTTTGAAAAAAGGTCAAGGAGGTACTGGAGTAGTTTTGGTCTCATGGAAGAGATTATGGTCCAGTAGGGCTGGTACAGGGTAGGTACAGTGGTGTGAAAAAGTGTTTGCCCCCTTCCTCATTTCCTGTTTTTTTTTGCATGTT
>WMED01014397.1:0-14038 GCA_019650415.1 Pipa parva | reverse complement strand
TGCACACGGTCAAGCAGTCCAGTGCCAGAGGCAGCAAAGCAACCCCAAAACATCAAGGAATCTTCGCCATGTTTGACTGTTTTTTCCCTGTAAAGTCTATGTTGATGCCTTTTCCCAAAAAGCTCTACTTTTGTCTCATCTGACCAGAAAACATTCTTCCAAAAAGTTTTTGGCTTTGTCAGGTAAGTTTTGGCAAACTCCAGTCTGGCATTTTTATGTCTCTGGGTCAGAAGTGGGGTCTTCCTGGGTATCCTACCATAGAGTTCCTTTTCATTCAGACGCCGACGGATAGTACAGGTTGACACTGTTGTACCCTCGGACTGCGGGGCAGCTAGAACTTGTTTGGACGTTAGTCGAGGTTCTTTAGCCACCATCCGCACAATCTTTCGTTGAAATCTCTCGTCAGTTTTTCTTTTCCGTCCACATCTAGGGAGGTTAGCCACAGTGCCATGGGCTTTCAACTTCTTGATGACACTGTGCACAGTAGACACAGAAACATTCAGGTCTTTGGAGACGGACTTGTAGCCTTGAGATTGCTCATGCTTCCTCACAATTTTGCTTCTCAACTCCTCAAACAGTTCTTTGATCTTCTTTCTTCTCTCCGTGCTCAATATGGTACACACAAGGACACAAGACAGAGGTTGAGTCAATTTAAATCCATTTCAACTGGTTGCAAGTGTGATTTAGTTATTGCCACCACCTGTTATGTGCCACAGGTAAGTAACAGGTGCTGTTAATTGCACAAATTAGAGAAGCATCACATGATTTTTCTAAGGGTGCCAATACTTTTGTCCACCCCCTTTTTTATGTTTGGTGTGGAATTCTATCCAATTTGGCTTTTTGACCATTATTTTTGTGGTTTTCCATTGAAGACAAATTAAATGAAGAGATTAATACCAAAGCATTTGTGATTGCAATCATTTTCTGGAAGAAATTGAGTATTATCCGACAGAATTGCAGGGGTGCCAATATTTTTGGCCAGCACTGTAACTGCTGATTTTTTGCTGTGTTTTTTAGACCTTAATAAATGATTGTCACTGTTAATACATTCATAGCATTTTAAGTTAAACCCTAACCTCAATTGGGAAGCAGTGACAGAATGATTAAAAGCATGTGGGTTTGTCTCAACTGTCTGTGGTAGTTTGTTCTGCACATATGTAGAAGGCATCCTTTAATGGGAGGCCGTTATATTACATTGACTCCTCTAAGAGTACTGTACCTATGTGTAGAGGTGTGTGTTCTGAATTACATTCAGTTCTCATAGGAACTGGAGCAGCCCATGCCTTTCAGCATGTAATCCATTAGGGTACAGGTGGATGTTTCCCCCAGTGAAAGCAGTGAATCTGATACAATTTACTCTTATGACCCAAGTGAGCCCTCTAGATTTATGTCTTCACTTTTTGAGTGCTGGCTACTAGATTCTACTGCAGTGTTGTACTTTTCCTATGTTGCCAGCACTGTAGAATTTACACCACTGGAAAAATACCCCCAAGTTCTTCACCAGGGATTGCACTGACTGGTAAAGCAGTGGGGGTATTTTGCCAGTGCTGTAGAATCTACAATGCTGGCAAAATAAGGGAAACTGCACCACTGTAGAATCTACTTACCAAGGAGAGACCCCAGAGAAAATGGAAGACACGATTGTCCCAGAGGCCAGTAGGATGCTGGAGCACAAGTACCTCTGCTTCTAGATTCACCTCCTTTCCCTTGGTGTCTGTAATCAAAATCGTTACTGTTCTGTGCCGCAAAGCTAAAGGATCCCATTTTGTCCCCAACAGCTGTTTGGTCCCATAATCCCCATAGCACAGAGCCCTAGGTCAGGCTCCACAGTCCATAGGGCTCACACAAAGTTTCGATTTTGCCTAAACAGCACCCAGATAGCCCTGCAGAGCCACTTCTTTCTACAGATTGCCCATGCAGCTAACCCAGATCACCCAAAGGTTGCTACATGGAATCACAACTGCCCCTTGTGATTATTATATCATTATAATCACAATTGTTAAAAGAATGATTTTGCATGCATGTGGAATTCATTTTGCCTTCTCCACTATCTAAAACTCAGATGTTGGAGAAGATTTGGTAGGCCTCCCTTTAGAAATAGTGTAGCATTCCATTTCCTGAATAAAGGCAGGGGCATGGGAAATATAACCAACCAAATAAAGTATTTCTTTGATGGTTTCAATGCAATGTGGAACTTCTGCAACAAGTTTTAGAACTAATGGGCTCTTGGGCTAGGAAGAAATGAGCTTTACAGTATTAGTAATATACTGTGAGTTTTGATATCTTATTACAATATTATTAGCTTATGAATTACCTTGTACTCTCTATGCACTATAACCATAATTGTTTAGGAACCTTTCTTATCTCGGCTGACATTTATCTTATATGAGGTCATCATTTTCTGCCAGTCACATGATGTTTTCTGAGGCATACACAGGTGGAAAGGTACACAAAGTAGTCAGCTCATCCAGATATTAAACATCTCATATTCCCAGGAGTAGAACCTGTCATACAAGTTACAGAACGCTTAGATGTGAACAAAATGAGTCAGTCTTGCAAATGGATCCTCAATTGTTTATTATATTTTTTCCTCTTTTGGCTTTTACCTGCTACCAGCATCATAGTAATCATTACTGCTGATATGGCTAAAAGTTTCAAACCACCACCATTATTATTATTTATTTGTCATTTGCAACATATCTAAAGATACACTAAAGGCAAGGCCCAACTCTGTTTTTTTTTTTTCTTTTTGCATTTGCCAAAGGTTAAAAAGGATAAAGCCTGCTGCAAACCTACATTCACTTACCTACACCACTGCCTGGGATTGCTTCCAGTTTTGTCAAATGGTGTTTTACCATGGCGAAATGCCCGTGGACCTATTTTGGAAGCAGTTTTCAGAACTGGTGCAGTTATGTATTTGGGGGCTCTAGGTAGGCTGCTCTCTTGCTTTAGTTTGTCATTAAGGATTAAAATTCAACTCATGGCATGAATGAGAATCAACGAAGATAGTGAGACCTGGGGCTTGTGCCCAGGTTGTTTTTTCTTCTTTTGTAATGATTGGTATGGCCTATCTTTATAGGTTCTGGCCTGTCCTTTCTTTAAATAAAGATCTCTGCACAAGTCTTATCTGATAGCAAAGATTCTAAGTTATAGGTATAGTTGGTCATTAATATTCACAGCCTCTTTTTTTTTTTTTTTTTTTTTTTTTTTTAAATAAATACCAGTCTTTTATGTTTTTGGATGATTAATCTTATAATTATATTTCCAGGTTTGCTTTCAAGTTGAGAATCAATATTTGGACAAACTATTTATGGTAGATTTGGTATTTTGCCTACATTTGGGATCTTGTGCATCCTTGTCTTTTCTGGTTTCTAGTGATATTGTTACTTTGAAAGACAACTTTGTAACTGGATTAGTTCTGTAGAATGAAGTAATGACATTAGTAGATAAACCAGAATTGTACTTTCATATATCCTGATATTACAGTACTGAAGCTAATTGTGAGAGCTGACCTAGATTTCCTTATGTACAGATACTCCTCCTCCTCATGTGGGTAAATGAACTGAAACTGGGATTGGTCTATGGAGCTCCAGGTGATCAGACTAATAGACTGGTCTCAAGGAATTCTGGATTCACTTCTTTCCTTGGGCAGTCATCAAATCAGGGCGTTCATCAAATCATATCTAAGTACACCAGAACCACACATTTGCTGTGAGATTTGTGGTTACATTACATTTTTTTCCATTCTTGCCAATTAGTGATCGGGAGTAAAAATATGTTTGGATTTCCTTTTATTCCAAAGTAAGCTGATTTGTCCAAAGGATGCCAAACGAGGAGGAGACAGCTCAGAGATATTCTGAAGATAGTGCGGTGTGCTGCCTGATCTGCTGTGCTTATTTGGGCACTGTGCCCACTTTTCATGTATGTACAGACTTCCAAGTTGTGCCATTATTGTACAGTATATGAAGTCATTTGTCTTATATTGTAATGAGACTGCGTTTGCTATCTATATTTGTGGAGTGAAGTAATGTAAGTCTTGGTAGTTTTTTGTTTGAAGTTGCTGACTACAGGTTGTGTTCTTAATGTCTCTTTATAGGCAAGTGACTGAAAAGTGATTTATATTTAGGATCTTGTTAGTCCTATAGAGGCTGTCTACATTCTGCATGTGTCTGGTATCCTATCACTGCTTGTTAATGTATCCTTCTGTGCTCTAAAATTCTGTGAAGGAGGTCATTTTTTTAGTAGATTGAATAATTTACTGTTTAATCTAAAAAAAAATAAACTTATGGTAAGAATGAATTGGGCAATCATGTTGTTATAATCAGTCCTTGCTTAAAAACAAACTGAGGCTGATATCCTCATCTATCACAAAATAAATTTCCAAGCGTCACAGAACAGCTGCTCCCATTGTCTCGTGCAAGGTTCTTTCTCTTTATGAATTGCAACTTACACCATTGTCAGCCAACAGGTGAAGTTTCCAGTCTTTGCCAATTAATCCTGTTTAGTTAGTGATTTCATGAGATAATAAGTTTCTGATTTTGATTTGCATTGTTATCCAGAGATGAAGAACTATAGGCTGTTTGTAATATGGTTTATATTTCATTTCATAGGCTCAGCCAGGATGTCCAGCAGCAATTCCAGTCGAGATCAATGCATTATCACAGTCCGACCTCTTCTGTCACCTCCTTGGGATCTATGAGCCTTCTACAATCATCCCCACCATTGGCCATGTCACCTTCTCAGCAGCCTCCTCCTTCCCCAAGTCACGGGGAATTTTTTCCTGGGCATTTACGCCCTCTGCACATTCCTATGTCCAATCAGTTCCACCAGGGGGATGTTTACAGATTGCCCCACTCACTCCTAGGACCAACACAAATAGACCCTGTTATGTCCAGACCCCCTCCATTGCCTTCACCATACTCCCAAATGCAAGGAGACCCCTTTACCATTGTGTCTCGGGCTCAAAATATAGTAACCGCTTTGTCAGAGGAAAACCGCTCACTAAGAAAAGAGCTTGAAGAATGTTACGAAAAAGTTGCAAGGTTCCAAAAGGTACATTTCTACTTACATCCGCCTTTTTAAAATGTCAATGTTTTACTATGGATGTTGGCTTCATGACCAGCTATCCATGCTCATGTATTTCAGCTACGTTTTGGTACGCTTTGCCCTGTCTTAGTAAGCAGTCCCCTTGAGGTTTATGCCAGGTTGAGGAGCACATAAAAAACAATTCAAAGTTTTATTTGGCTGCCAGGCCTCCAACTGGACAGTACTAGGCCTTTCGATTATTAACTTTATTACTATATTTTATTTCGAAAATATACAATAGAAAAAAGACAACCATTGAGTGACAATGATTAAATAAATAAGACTAAGGCCCTCATTCACCATAGTGCGAAGTGAGCCGCGAAGCGTTCGGCTCACTTCGCACATGGTGTTATGCGCATCCTGATGTCCTGCACGCGGACATCAGCGAGTGCATTAAAGAGATTCCCCTCCCGGCGAGGAGACTCGAGTGCTCTCGCCGGGAGGGGAATCCCTTTAATGCGCACAGGACATCAGTGGGCGCATAACACCATGTGTGAAGTGAGCCAAACACTTCGCGGCTCACTTCGCACTATGGTGAATGAGGGCCTAAGTATTGGGAACGAGACATAAAAAGGATAGAAGATGCTGATCATGAAAGCTTATACTCTGGTTTGACCCAAACCAATATGAGAGGGCTGTTGCTCATGCATAAAGATAGTTTCCAACTTTGACCTAAAACAAGTCAAGGCATGTGCTGTGGATTAATGTGATGTTTAAATGAATATGATTATTTTAAACAATTAGATGTAGGCAGTTAACAGCAGTTGTTTAATGTTTGTATGGGTGGAAACAGAAATAATTTGCACTTAAGTATGTAATGTATAACACTATCCTCGTTTTTTTTCTGACTTTATTGTGCCTTGTTTGTTTCAGATGGAAATGGAAATTCAAAGGATCTCTGAAGCTTATGAAAATCTTGTCAAATCTTCATCCAAGAGAGAAACCTTGGAAAAAGCAATGAGGACCAAATTAGAGGGAGAAATCAGAAGGATTCATGACTTCAATAGAGATTTGAGAGGTGAATCTTTAGTTCCCTACCATGTTTACTAGAATCTAAGAGTTATTTCATTGATTTTGTCAGTGGGAGATATTTGACCTTGGGAAAGTAATTTTTTTCCCTCTGTTGTATCCAGAATTATTCTCCTTGTTTTTTTGGAATCATACTAATGAAGTGTTCGTGGTAACTTTCTATAGCAGTACCCTGACAGAAGAGATTTATTTCCTCAATTGTGGTATAATTTATTACAGGGTGTAGACACTTTTTTGCATGGCATTTGTGAATCTTATATGGTATTTGGTATTTCATATGTAACAACTTGAATTTTTTGACTGTCAATTTGAATAACTAAAGACATGTTTAAATGTTTCAATATCGTTCATTATTGTAGTACCCTAATATTTATTTCTATTATATGCATTTATCAGGCGCCTACCTACAGAGTTAAATCGGTAGCAGCTGTAATAGAGCTGAAGATGTAGACAGAGGAAAAGAGCCCTACAAAGTACTAAGGGAGTTATTTACTAAGGTGCGAATTCAACTGTCAAATTCGCAAACAGTGGATTCCCATAGTAAATCCGCTACAATTTCCCCATTGTAAAGTCATGACAATTTTTTAAAGTTAAGATTGGGACAATTTTCCCATAATAAAGTCGCGACTGCAACAATATTCTCATTTTAAAGATGCGACTGCAACAGTAGCAGCCTATTGCGACTGTCTTTATTTGGCGAATTCGCACCTATACGCTACAATTCGGACTTTAGTGAATAACCCCCTAAGAATGTAAAGAAAGTGCTGAACTTTATTATAGCAAGTGACATACAAAAAGAAAAACCATTTAAAAACAATTAAAATAAGGGAGCCAACCCCCTAATTGGCACTCCTACCCATGATAAGGCAAATATACGCGACAAATAACACCGGTGGCCACAGACAATAAATGCAAGCGTATAAATATACTTTAGTCAAAGGTAGCAACAGTACAAACAGCATTGCAACATAAATAGAATGAGTTGAGTGGACTTACAACCGCAGGAAGTATATTTAATATATTTAGAGTGATAATTTAATATGGGTTCTTCGGAGACTGTTTGTAGACCGTTTAACGAGTTTGCTGCACTCTAAAAACTACATGCAGCAAAATGCATAGTGTTTCATCACCAAGTCAAAATGTCTGCATCAGCGTTCCATTGATATTAATGTAATGGAGAGTGGACTGCTAGAAACTTTTGACATAAGCAGTTTAGAGCAGGAAGTCGCCTGTAGCCTCAGAAGCCACTAAGGGTCTGCTCATGGTTCCAAGCAAAATGGGGAAATGCTGTTGGTGTGGCAGGGTGGTTGTAGAACAATTTAAGTATAGAAACCGGCACTCCCATAAGTAAAAGCAAGAAAAGTTTATTGCTTCATGTTAAAAACAGTGTGCATCATGGTAGATAAAAGTTAGGCATGTATGATGGCACCCCCTAACGCGTTTCGTGCATTAGGGCACTTAATCATAGGTGATAGACTGGTTGTAGAACAATACCTACATCACAAGCTTATAATCCCATCTGCAAAAACTACAGGACATTACTAAACAGAGGAGGTGTTAATGAGGAGGTGTATGGTATTTAAGAAAATAAAGACAATTAGGGGGACATAGGTGATTAGGCAGGAAGACAAGGGGGCATAGTCTCAAATTTTCACTGAGGAACACTTGCTTTTAGTTATTTAACTGTCATTGTTTAATTACTCTTTTAAATATCTCATTAATACTTCCTCAAGTGTTCATTGCTGATAGGGTATAGTAAATACAGTATCTTTGACAGACTCTATTTGTACTTATTTATTTTAGCTGGTCTGAAGAATGAATTTTACCTGGCCATTGTCTCTCCCAACAAATTGCAAGTCTTCTGTCAAGCATAAAAAAGTAGCTTAGTGTAGTGGACAGCTTGCACAACTTAAAGTACATCTATTGTATGGTCCTAGGGCTGATTGGAATGAGTACAAACACAAGGGTATTCTGAGGGTACTAAACCTATTTATTCCACTTTAATGTGCTAACATTTGGGTGGGGAGGAACTCAACATACAAAGGGAAGGAAAGGGGGTGGGGTTATTTTATATGACCTGCATAATATAAATCCTCTCTACATTGCAATATATTGTAACTTTTCCAAACAATGATATATATACTATGTTTTTTTCTCTGCAGAACGTATGGATACAGCAAATAAACAACTTGCAGCAAAGGAGTTTGAAGGTTCGGAGGACAACCGGAAAACCATATCTCAGCTTCTTGCACAGAGTAAGTGTTTTGCCCGGTCATTGATGTATTATTTAATAAATTAATTCAGGTCTATACTTGTGATATCATTTATTAGGCCACAGACACTGTTTTTTTTTTTTTGCAGAATTGTGTTAGTTAAAATCATGCAGTTAGAGAGAAGTCCTTTAGAATGTGCTGCTGTAAAATGTTGACCTATTTCTAGGGTGATAGTGTACTTCCTTGATTTGGGGAGATAAATGTTAATTCCTTAACCAGAAAGCTATTTCCTGTTTTTTAGAGAATGGTCACTTGTACTGAAAATTCACACAGACTTTCTAGCATTAGATCTTTGTGTTCTCATCCAAACACTTTTTAATAGGTATCTAGATATGAATTTTACTTGTTTAGTATGATATTCCAGGGGTAGAGTGTTGCTGGCCTGAGCATTCTATTGATATGCAGGATGCATTCTCTAATTACATTCATTCATGTATTTCCTTTGCAAATGGCTCCCGTTACCTGATGCTTTCAGCTGGGCACACTCCTACATTGAAGTTTATGGTGAGGAACAGGAAATGCCAGGCAAAGCCTGATTCCGCATGCATATCAGAAAAGTGCTAGGGCTGGCCGCAATTCATTCAGGAATCAAAGGAGGAGAGGGTGAAAGGGCTGATTTCAACAGCTGCATCTTTAAAGAACAAATATATATGTGTATGTACAAGTTTTAAATTCCTGCCATCACAGGAGTCAGAAATTATACTTCTCTGTGCATAGAAAAGAAAGTACGCTCAGCTGGGTGAATATTTTCAGAATCGTATAAATATTTGTCTAACCTGTTAGCAAATTGCAGATTCCAACATCCTTGATATCCCGAGCTGGTGAAATTAACAGACCTACTCTTATAATCTCTGTATTTTCGGCCCTTAGTTTCAGGGACACTGACGGTAGCCTTTCGGTCTTGCAACACTAGTGTTTTGGAGTCAGTACCACCCAGGGCATGGTCTGCATGGAGTTTGTATGTTATCTTTCTGCTTGTGTGGGCTTCTTTTTCTCCCATATTACAGATATGTACTGGCAGGCCAATGTAATTCTTGCTTAATTGTCCCTAGTAAATCATTGCATGACAGAGGGCACTATATAAAGTTTTCATTGCCGTAGTACTTTTGCATGTATTTTTTTATAAAGAGCAGCCCTTGTGAAAAAGACAAAATGGCAGCTACCAGTTATGTATAAATCCAGATTCTTATTTTGTGAAATGCTTCAGACTATTTCTTCCATACATTTATTTTAACGGTAAACACCCTCTGTAAGATTCTATTTTGCTCCTTCTTAATATATTTCCACTTGACATTTATTCTACACTGAAAATCTTCACAATGTTTTATTGCATACTTAAATTAAATTAAATTTCCTAATTACCATTGGTATGTCTGGTATACTGTGCTCACACACAAAGTTGGGGGATTTTTGATTAACACAATTTATGTAACATTTCTGGCAATGCAGGTTTATTCAGGGTAGTTTTTGCTTCAGCACATAACAGGATTCCACCTGAGCAATTTGCAATAGGCATTAGGTATGTCAGCAGTCTCCCACAATATTTCCCTCAGGGTTCTTCCTACATTGTCTACTTGTAGCCCCATTAGAGAGAGTGGCTTTCACCCTTTAACCTTCTAGGAACTTTAATCTCCTGACTCCTCCTTCCCAGATTTTAATACTACTTTATAAACTCTATATTAACAGGATCTGCAACTTTAATATGTCTAATCAACATAGAGACATTCTTCTTTAGGTAACATTTTTTCTGTCTCTAGGCATGTAGCAGCACCCTCTTGATAGCAGACCATATACTCCAAACTGGTCAGTCCTTTATATCTGGCACACATGGCGTCAGTAACCCTGTGCTGTTGACTGTCTTTCCATAATGGAAACCCTTTTTGATGCTGGGATCAATTACTAGAGACCTATTTCTATAACTGCTGCCATGGCATTGTCAGAAGTTTTATCAGTTGAAAAAACTGAGGATATTTGTTTCCTATAACCAGAATACAATTCTTTTGCCTTTTATAAACCTATAAACTACACTTATTGGAAGTGGTACTTTTACTGGTGTAATCGAGATCATGCATTTTAAGGGTGATATAAGAAACAGCTATGTAACACCTTGTGTCTGCTAACTGAGCTCTTCTGCCAGCTAATTGTCTGCTGTATGTGACTTTTACCTTTCTGCAAAAGTGGCACAGGAGGATTTGTTTGTGCACTTACAGGGGTTAGACAATGAAACTGAAACATCTGTCATTTTAGTGTGGGAGGTTTCATGGCTAAATTGGAATAGCCTGGAGTCCAGTCTTCATTAATTGCACATTGCACCAGTAAGAGCAGAGTGTGAAGGTTCAATTAGCAGGGTAAGAGCACAGTTTTGTTCAAAATATTGCAATGCACACAACATTATGGGTGACATACCAGACTTCAAAAGAGGACAAATTGTTGGTGCACATCTTGCTGGTGCATCTATGACCAAGATAGCAAGTCTTTGTGATGTATCAAGAGCCATGGTATCCAGGGTAATGTCGGCATACCACCAAGAAGGACAAATCACATCCAACAGGATTAACTGTGGACGCAAGAGGAAGCTGTCTGAAAGGGATGTTCAGGTGCTCTCCCCGGATTGTATCCAAAAAGCATAAATCCACAGCTACCCAAATCATGGCAGAATTAAATGTGCACCTCAACTCTCCTGTTTCCACCAGAACTGTCCATCGGGAGCTCCACAGGGTCAATATACACGGCCGGGCTGCTATAGCCAAACCTTTTGGTCACTCGTGCCAATGCCAAACGTCTGTTTCAATGATGGAAGGAGCACAAATCTTGGGCTGTGGACAATGAGAAACATGTATTGTTCTCTGATGAGTCCACCTTTACTGTTTTCCCCACATCCGGGAGAGTTACAGTTCGGAGAAGCCCCAAAGAAGCGTACCACACAGACTGTTACATGCCCAGAGTGATGGTTTGGGCTGGCATTGAGGGAAGGCATTCCCTTGGCCCAATACTTGTGCTAGATGCGCGCGTCACTGCCAAGGACTACCGAACCATTCTAGAGGACCATGTGCATCCAAATGGTTCAAACATTGTACCCTGAAGGCAGTGCTGTGTATCAGGATGACAATGCACCAATACACACAGCAAGACTGGTGAAAGATTGGTTTTATGAACATGAAAGTGAAGTTGAACGTCTCCCATGGGCTGCACAGTCACCAGATCTAAATATTATTGAGCCACTTTGAGGTGTTTTGGAGGAGCGAGTCAGGAAACGTTTTCCTCCACCAGCATCACGTAGTGACCTGGCCACTATCCTGCAAGAAGAATGGCTTAAAATCCCTTTGACCACTGTGCAGGACTTGTATATGTCATTCCCAAGACGAATTGATGCTGTATTGGCCGCAAAAGGAAGCCCTACACCATACTAATAAATTATTGTGGTCTAAAACCAGGTGTTTCAGTTCTTTTGTCTAACCCCTGTATAATCTTATATAACTGTGTATTGTATATAACTGTGTGTATGCTTGTAATATATACGGTAGTATGCAATTGTGCAACTTTGATCATTCATACTGAATAAAGAGAACATTTTCATTTTGACTCGTGCAATAAGTGCCTGACTGCATCAAAACCATTTCTTTCATTACATAAAATATAATTGGCCAGCAAAAAGGAAGAACTAGCACCACCTGCTCAAAGCTTTTTTTCTTTTTTTTCATGACCTTATTGTACAGATACAGTGAAAGTCTGGAAAAAGTTTTTGGCATGAAAGCAACAGCATATAAATAAAATGTTTCCCAAAGTGAGATTTATGTCTAAAAAGCAACCACCCATCTTTTAGGAGCACACCCAATTGTAATGCATAGCTGGCAAAAAAGGGATGGTGCAAATGCTGTTTTTAATTACTGATTAATTTGGTGATTCAGAGGATTGTTACTTGTGCGAGTGGGAGAATGTGGGTGAACAATTGCAACTATTTAAAAAGTGTTTTTTGTACCCTTTGTTGCAGGGTAACAACTCCCTGAGCCCTCACAGAATCATTCAGTTGCATTAGTTTCTATGCTACTATGCAATTAGACCTTATTTGCTCTTATTTTGAGACTGCCAGGGAGAACAAACTGGGCAGTTGCCTATGGCCCACAATACAGCGCACTATACACTTTTGCACAGGATCCCTCTTTGTTTATAACTTGCCCTTTTTACAGCTCATATGACTTTATGGGTAGTCCTATTTTTACTGGAAAGGCAAAAGAGCATCTTTATGTTTCCTTCTATTTAAACTGGCATGTTTGCTAATTAGAGCATTTAATAAATAGTACAAGGATTTAAGACAAGACGGTGACAATGCAAAAGACAATGACATTGTATCAGAAAGCCATGTTTTTTTTTGTTTGTTTTGATTACAGTGCGATATTTAGCTATTTAACTTATTTAAAAAAAAAAAAAAACAGAAAAAAGTGCTGAATTTTAATTCCTGCCATGCCTGTCCCAATGGGAATTTTTATCTTTGGGTGTTGGTGGTCCTTTAAGAAAAAGTTCTCAGATATTGGAACAAGTAATATATGTAGCCTGTCGGTGAGTAGTTATGTAATCTAGCCCACAGTAATAATTTCATGGTTAAATATTAGCATAGGCTTTCTTAAAGATGCTTAATAAATAACTAAAGATTTGGCTTGTATCTTCAATATTTATTTTCTCTTCTGCCAGATAAGGAGATCCAGCGAGAGAAAGAGAAGTTGGAAATAGAGATTTCATCTTTACGCTCCACCAATGAGGACCAAAGAAGGCATATTGAAATTCGAGATCAGGCTTTAAATAATGCGCAGGCCAAGGTGGTGAAACTAGAAGAAGAGGTAAGTTTTGTGGAGTAAGGCAATCGTCTCCCTCCATGACTCAATGAAAATTTTAAGTGAACCAAAATAGGCCATTATGTTTGTTCATAAATGTATGCAAGTTTTGGGAACTAGGGTCAATTGTACTTTATCCACATGTTCCAGTATCCCAGGGGTTAACTGGGGGCCCCTGGTGGTGACGTCACTGGTGCGCTGCCTACTTTCTCCTGATTGAATGTGTGCTGGTGAAAAAGCCAGGCATCATGTACCATGTGAGATGAGGAATGTGATAATGACACTATAGGACAGAGACTTCTAGCAGGGGACCCAGAACAGGGCCCAAAAAACTGAACTGTCCCATGGGATGCAAGACACTTGGAAGGCATGCTTTATCTCAGCAGTAAATAAAACTACAGCACAGAGCTGTGGTTAATTGGATATCTTTTTTATCATTGTGTTCAGCCTTTAAAGCCAGGTTTCATCAGCAAAAGGCCTTGGCTCTAAAAAATATTTTCCTGACATTATATTGAATACACACTATGGGTGAAATGTAATAAAATCAAAAATACCGATATCGTGATATCAATTAATCACGATATCGATCAATTTTTGCCGATATTGAAAATTTAGTTGAAACTTTTCAATCTGTTTATTTCTATGCAAAATCCATAATATCGATAATTTCAATGTGAAAATTCGATATCATGATATAAAAGTTTTATTCCAATTTTCCATAATTTTCCTTTTTTTATGTTTTAATCAAATTTTTCGGTTGAAAATGGCCTTTTCGACTTGAATAAATTTCGCTATGAATTAGAAGAAGATTAACAGTTCTGT
>WMED01014396.1:0-14038 GCA_019650415.1 Pipa parva | reverse complement strand
TTAAGAGATAACTTAATTTAAGCTTTTTATCATCCTTATGATACAATAATCAAGCTATTATTAAGGTAGAACATAAAATATATTTATTGGATACAAATTTGCAATTTATTAAAGTTTTGTGTTCTAAATTAGAACACAAAAAACTTTAATAAATTGCAAATATGTAAACTGCTGCAGTAAGTGGGGAAAAAACAGTTTTCAACAAAAACACTGAAAGCTATCTACCAATTTATATATTTTGGGAGTCTGAGTCGGCCCATTTTATAATGACTCCAACTCCACCAAAATAGGCCCTAACTCAGGGGGGATTTCACCATTCAGCGTAGTGAGCTCCGATGCCTTCGGCTCACTTTGCAAATGGTATTATGCGCATGCTGATGTCCTGTGCGCGGATATCAGCATGCGCATTAAAGGGATTCCTGTCTCGGCGAGACCAAAAGAGTTACCTCGCCGAGACGGGAATCCCTTTAACGCGCATGCTGATGTCCACGCGCAGGACATCAGCATGCGCATAATACCATTTGCGAAGTGAGCCGAAGGCTTCGGAGCTCACTTCATTGAATGGTGAATTCCCCCCTCAGACTCCACGACTCCACAGCCCTGTTTATTGTGCTGCTGACATGCAGGTTAAACGAATAAATGGGATTTGTTAGGACACTTAAGTTTTTCAGAATATACTATTGTTAAACTTCAATTTAATGTTAATGAAAGAACTGTGGTGAAAGCATCCTGTGTGTAATGGCACTAATGTGTTCATGTGTTTGTAAGCAGGTGTGTACCACATGTTGTGGGTAACTCAAACAACCAATTAGCACTGATCTGTGACTCTAAGCAAGTAGCTGTGATGATCTGGCAGTGGCTGCATGCTTCTAACCCGTGTCTTCACTCCATATTGTTTGTTTATTGTATTAAGTTCCCTCCCTTGCTAGGTAATAATCCCATATCATTGCCTCTTAATATAACACGGTGCTAAGTAGATTACAAATGGCCCACACACGAATAATACTGCTGCACATTATATAATGACACTCTCCTTTCCATAAGGCCCGGTTCACACACGGTGTATATGCACTGCGTATTTTACAACTACGTGTCTAGAAAATACACCACGTATTTCAGTCTGGTATATTTTCTAGACTCGCATTTCAATTGTATTTACCCAATATAGTGTGTATGCTCCCTCGGCGTACACGGCTCCTCCTATTTGGCCTCATTTTGTTCGCAGCATATTTACGCCGGAAAAAAATCGACATGAAGCATTCTGGCATGCACGCGCTCGCATCATATGCTTGTGTGGCCAGCAAAAGGTAAGTCCCTTTAGGTTTACACAACACAGCATACGCCGCGCATAATAATGCTAGTGTGAACCTAGCCTAAAAATGCCTTACATCTACATCTACATGCTTCCTCCAATCTCTCACTAAATCAGGGAGCTCTTGTTCATCTTCATAGCCATGACATCACACTTGTCTGTCCCACTGCCTTTTCTGTACTGTCAGAATGCACCCTACATATACACATATTACTGCTTCTGATTTGTATTATTTTGAGGTTTTTTTTTTTGTTAATCGGATGTTGAAAGTATTTATACCATATGACTGTGTTTTTCTGATTGATTGGAATAAGCTGAATATCTAGTAGCTTTGTTTAGTACCAGTTGATGTTGGCAAATGCCTTTAGAAAAAAAGGGAAAAAAATCAAGTTGACAAGTCTTGCTTGCTTGGCTTCTACATTATATAATCCCATTGTCTTTCCAGGTCTTTTACTTTGGGTGAAATGCGTGAGAATTTTTTTTCACTGACAATGAAACCAGTCTATCAAGTTTCCTGCTGCTGAAGCAATTTTCTAAATAGTTGCCTATGCTCTTACATTATCTGCAGGGCTGAAGGTAGCTTAAAGGGGAACTATAGTGGCTAACCATGCTTACCTGATTAATCTAGCAGTAGTACACAAAGCAACAGTTAAAGGGCCGCTAAACTCTGGACAACATGTCTTGTGATTTTGTAAGTTTGCTGTGATTTCATAAACCTGGACCCCAGTGACTTATGGCTCTCAATATACACAGAGTGCCTCACTTTAAGTAGGAGCTGCTGTAACTGCTGGTTGTAGTCCTCCCAACTGGTGTCCTTCTGTGCCTTGGGCACATAATCTATTGCAGTTTTTTTACAGACTATAATCACTGCATCTGCTTTAAAACTATACAGTCCAGGTTGCAAATATGTAACAATCTGGAAATATTTATTTAATGCTTAACAATCTATCACTGGTTCGTATGTAATTTTATTAAACGATAACTATAGCTGAACAATATATTTAACTGATCATGATCTCTAACAGTACAATTACAGTAATGCTGCACCATCAGCTTCTTTCTCATGATCCTATGCCCAGGATCGCTGCTTAAAAACTTCCTGATGTAGCTCTTGTGTATCTGATGCAGACTGTCATAAAGTACAACCCCCTTCCTCATTTCCACAAAACAGCCACTGAAGCGCATGCGCATATATTTTTTTTCTTTTTTAGATCTGCGCTTGCGCTTCATTGGCTGTTTTGTGGAAATGAGGAAGGGACACAGGTACTTTGTGACGGTCTACATCACATACATAGAGCTGCATTGGTAAGTTTATAAGCGACAGTCCTAGGCATAGGACCATGAGAAAGAAACTGATGATGCAGCATTACTGTAAGTGTACTGTTAGAAATCACAATCAGTTCATTATTTTATTTCGTTCAGCTATAGTTCTCCTTTAAGAAAAAAATCACTATAAGGTGAAAGCTGCTAAAAAAAAAGAGTAAAGCTATATATATATATTACACAAATCAATTAGATGGTGACTTTACTTTTGCAGATTTTGAACTGTTACATGGGGAGGCTTCAATGTATGTCCTTCCTATTTAAAGGATTAATTTGCAGTCGCAGCATAATTCAACAAAACCTGTGCCATCTTTCAGTTCCTAAGGCAGGGTTCATTATAGATTACTGTGGGCCAGCGCTACAAAAGGGTTTTTCAATTAACTGAGAGCTGAAAGGTTGCTGCCGTGCAAACATAAAGTTTTGTCAAGAGTATCTGTGGAAATGACACAATTGTTTTAATTTCTTACCTTTTATTGTGGTGCACTGATGCACAGCTCATTTACAAATGGAAATCATCAGGTTGCAGATCGCTAAGCTAGATCTAGCAGCATTAGAATTAAGATCCTGTTTTATATGCACATGGTGAGGAGGGTGTGAGATATAATATGAATACCTGCGTTTTGTGAATCCTATTTTGAAGCTCAGGAAAGCCTTCCTAAAACTGCTTAGGTATCATGAGATTTGTGTTACTTAGAAATTAAAGACTGACGTATGCTCATCGCTGACAATTTCTAATCTTTCAGATGAACTTGGCAGATATGCAGAAATGTGTTTTCCTGTGGTAAGAATGTGCAGACTACTCTGAAATTTACTGAAGTCCTCAACTGTCCTCTGTGTTAACCTGATGCTTGTTTGCTAGGTTTTACCATACTTCTAGCTCTCCTGATACCAGTTGTGTTATCTTGGAGCTGTCTAAGTTCTCTGGCTTAGAGCTCTCCTGTTAACATCTGCTTGGCTAGTGCACTTCCCCCTTTGGAATTAATTAAAGGAAAATTAAATGCTCCTTGAGTCAAGAGGTGATTCTCATGGGGGAGGTGGAGAGACTCACTGATTGGTGTTTCATGCCCCAACGCTGCCCCTGCTCTCTGTAACTTGCCAATGACTTCTGCAGGTCCTGCTATCCTCTTCACTTCCTTTTCCTGTCAGTTTTGCTGAATAGACCAAGCACAGTAACAGTTTTACATCTTTATGACAGTTTCATGTTACTATTGTTACACATGACTTCCTATGTTAATCTCTGCCTCTTCTTCATGTATCAACAAATTTTATTAGAAAACAAATGTAAGCAAAATCATTTAAATATTTACTGAACCCAGATAAAGATGTCCCCACAGCATGCAATTTGGTTGGCTAATTGGATTGCTTTGATCCTTTTGATGAGGAATCCCTCAAGCCAAACTGAATTATTTGATAGAATTTAAGAATTAAAATTTGTTACATAATTTCTGCACTTTAAGATGAACAAACATTCTATTTTAATTTAGTTCGCTTAATCTGGCCACTGGAAGCACTATTTTTTCATGGTTTATAAATAAACAGAACAAGCATGATGGAGGCACCTATTCATATTGAAGATATAAGCATGGCTCTTCTTACAGAATAACTTGTGTCCAGAAAATGTATTGCATGTTATTTTATTTTTTTTAATCAATCTAATCCCCACTTTTAAATTTGTTGTTTTCCTTTAAGATTGGTGCTATTACTGGATAGTTCCATGAAATTCAGGAACAGACTGTTGTAGCTGGTTTTTGTATAACCAGTTCTCATGCATATGTTAAAAAAACTTGTAGAATATTTTGAGTCCAGGCTGACCTTTAAGTAGACACGCCTCCTAGGATTTCTTCAACCTTGTGACCCTACCATTTAATTGCATGACTTAAACAACTGCTTCTTTGTTTACCAACAGTAAGTTTCTTAGTAAAGTTTTGTATTTAAAGCATCACACTCAACCCAAAATTTTATGCAAAATGCTAAATAAAAATTGATTGTTTATTTTCATTTGTTAAAAAAAAATTGCTTGTAGGCATTAATTTAGACTTTTGATTTTGAATTATAAATACAATTATGAAAACACTTTATACTCTTAGCATAATATATAGCTGGGTTTACACAGATTCTGATTAATCTGATTTTTGAGTTATTTATCTATTGTAGTGACGTTTATAAAATGCCACTTAAATTATTTTTTTATTTTTCATTCATGTACTAAATGCTAAAGCTTAGATTATAATCTATGTGTGTTATTTCACATCCAAGTAATTTATCACTCACAGTAAGAATTATTAAGCACAAAATGAGTCCATAGCATCGAGCCCAGAATAGTTGTTCTTGTGGCGTGAATTAACAATACAATGGGATAACAATGATAAGATGTAACCATGTAGTATAAAAGGGATTGTAAAGCCACAGTCTTATGGTAAATAGCGTGCCCCCAACAATCTACATAGAACAAATTGAAAGACCCTAAGAAATAAGGAGCAATTGCAGATTGTCTTAGAATACGACTGTCCACAAAAAATATATATATAGTTTAACGTAAATTTCAACTTTAATTTTATATCCATTTTCCACATTACATTGACTGTTAATTGAAGCCAAAGATATGGTCATGCCATTGTCCTTGACCTAGCAACATTTAAAAAAAATAAATAGGAAATCTGTCAGTGCATGTAATAGAAATACCTATAAAAAAGGAGCTATGAAGCATTCTTAAAATGTCTCTAGTTCCACAGCTTGGAAAAGGTAGGGTTTAATTAATATAAGTTCTTTTCCCTTCAGACTGTGATACTTGGAATCTTGGAATCAAGTCATTATGACTTAACCACAGCACAATGTCTCTATTCTTCAGTAAAGGAGGCATAATAGAGCCTGTCCAGCCCAAAGAATTACAGATGGCAGATTGTCTATACAGCCAGAGGGTGATCGTTTGGAGTGTGCAGGAAGCTGTCAAAAAGCACATGTGTAGAAGGCATTGTGCCTGACTACAACAATACTAGATCACATAGGGAAATCATTTCCTAGGTCTCCTGGGTCAACATAAGGGCATAGAGACACGCAAATGACATAACATTTTCCCTTGTATAGATTTTAAACGTTTGGTTTGCACTGGTTCTGCTTCAGCTTTACACCAAGGAATATATTTAAATACTGATACTGCTATTCACAAAGGGCAATTAGGGGATATTATCATCTTTAAAAAGTCTTCCATTTCTAAACTATTGCCATTTCACTTGATATATACATCCATAAACAGCACTGTACTGTTTTTTGTGACTGAAGTTAAGGTTTTTTTTTTGTTTTAATTAAAAAGGCCTGTTTTCTGCCTTATCTCACTTTTCTATAAGCTGACAATGCTGCATTGTGACAAACTATGGTTTGTTTCTAGCCTTACAAGCGCAGCTATGGGCCTATGGGGTTTATTCATCAAAGTGAGAACTCTACTGTCAAAGTGAATTCTCTTCATTTCTGGTTGCTGCATTCCAGTAGTCATAAATTCTTTACTCCTTATTAAATAAGCTGAGGATTCCCATAGCATAGAAGCAAACCGCATCAGACACCATTTTTTTTGTGTAGTGCAGCACAGGCAGTCGGACAGAAGGTGCCTCACCATCAACCTCCTAATTTGTTACATGACGTCAGCAGCTCCTGATTGGCTAGCAACCCCAGAAGCCGGTGATGTTAGCGGCTTCGGATTGGCGAGCAACTCGGAAGCGCTGAGAGAGCTTTCTCTCTACAGCGCTTGTCGGCACACTGTAATGAGTGTTGCTTGCAGTGAAAGAGCCAGATATGGACATCAAAAGAGCCACATCTGGCTCAAGAGCCATAGGTTGCAGACCCCTGCCCTAGGAACTAATGAAAACTAAAAGTCAGTTTGGTAATAGCAACATTATATTATGGTTGTCTTCAGTATAATTATTTCTGCATAACACAAGACCAAACCGAATGTATAGTTGTTGACCTAAACTCCACAATATTATTACTAAAAACATTTTCTTGTAAAAGTGCTGTTCTTTCATCATCGTTTAAAATGTTTATTTTCACAGTTCACGAGATGAGTCAGTCCTCAGTTCAGGGTTAGTGAAAAAAAATAACACTTTCATTTTAAAAAGGTCTTAAGTTCACGGATCAACAGATTGCTACTGCATCCTGGTGAGTCAGAATTAGCACACTATAAAATAACTTGATATTATTATTAGACATTTATTTTTCTTTAAAAGTAATCTAATTCTAAAACACCCTGTTATGTAAGCATAACAGACTTACCTTAAAAGAACAGTGACTTTGAAATTGCCTTAAATGCATACTCTGTATACAGTCTCTCCTTCCAAATATTCTAAATTGTGTATAGAAAGTTAGATATTTTGCTTTAAAAATTGGCTTCCTCTATATGCGTTATGTAAAGAACATACAAAACAATTGAACTTGGCGAGGTCTAACATTGCTGCTATTAGTAAAGATAAGAACAGACAGAAAGTTATAAAATTCATAAATTTAACTTCAAAGGTAACATTTTTACAGGTGCTGTATTTGAATAACTGCCATGCTAATCCAAATGGGAATTTTGATATTTTTGGTGCTACTTGTCCTTTAGTAGTAATAGAGTCCTCGATTTTACACTGAAATTAAGAGATTTAGAGATTGCTGATAAGTACCACAGCTCTCTGACCTGGCACTTATGTGTAAGCCATTTCTACATGTGCAGTCAGGGGCTATGAAGAAGACAATGACACAAGGACCAGGCAGGCGCTTCTAAGTCACTGTGAAACAAAAAGCCTAATGTGGCTGAAGGGAAAAGTCCACTGCCTATTAGCTAATGGGGCTACTTTGGCTAAGCACAGGCTGGCTTCGACTTTAGCAGCACTTTAAATACATAATAAAAAATGACTGCATAACTATGGCAAGTAAAAGGTTTTTTTTAATCTCTATATTGGT
Source organism: Pipa parva (assembly GCA_019650415.1). Lineage (NCBI taxonomy): Eukaryota > Metazoa > Chordata > Amphibia > Anura > Pipidae > Pipa > Pipa parva. Next base: position 6,471 of record WMED01014396.1, on the reverse strand, counting down.
ATTTTTATTTTATATTATTTTGCTATTTTCCTTGAATATATATTTTTTTTTCCCCCCAGTAAAATGTTAAACAATGAATTCCCCCATCTCTAATATAATTTTTCCCCCCAGTAATGTATTTCCGCCCCATCTCTATTGTCATTACCTCTTCACCATTTAGAAGCTTCATACATAAATACACAGTTGGCATATGCCGTGAAATTGAGCTGAGAATTAGTTACGCTGCAAAAAGTAACGCGCTTTGGTACATATGACAATTTTGAAAAGTGGCAAATTTATTTAGATTTATATATCTTATGTGCCTATTCACGCTCTGATGAATAGCCCCTAAATAATCATTAAAATTCTTAAATGTTTTTTTAACAATGGTTTCAGCAATCTCTACACCAGTCGATACATTTAAACATACATACATTTAAATGGCAATTCTAAAAGAACTGCATATCTATAATAACATAAATAGTTCAGGGATGTGTATAGATGTGCCACCAATTAAACGAGTTCATTTAAAAATGGCAGATTCTAAAACAACCTACACTATTTCATTGCTGGTGAATAATACCACACGCGTAGACTCATGGATATCACCAAATAGATGAAACAAGACTAAGAAAATAATGATGATTTGGGGTGTGGATGTTTAAACAAGGGGAATCAGTCCCAAAATTTACTCTAGGACCCAATCTTTAATCTCCATCTGCTGATGCTGATCACCTCCATAGACTCTCCACTTCCAGACACATTCTGCAGTTTAAAGAAGAACAAAGAGCCGCTAATTGACGATCCCTGATCTGTTCATTTAGAGAGCCTAATGGAGGAATTTCATTTTTAGAAGTTGATCAGAAATTCAGCTGTCGTGTCAAATTTTTTCTTTAAATCTTACCTACTGTTTCAAACAATTATCTTGTGATTGGAAAGAAGAAGTAATGCAAAGTAACATTGGCACACCCATGTTACAGGTATGTTATGTTTGCATATCTTGAGAGTCCTGGAAATACTTGTTTTATCTTATCCTCATAATAGCAAACCTTGGCCAGAACTGTCATTGCTTTTTATCATAATGTGCTCCAGTTACCAGCTGTAAAACCTGACCTGCGAGGAACTGACAAAAGGTTTATGTCTTAACTGGTAATAACTAAAACAGCAGCATTTGTTTTGTTAAATATAGGTAAAATACCCAATCTAATAAAAAGGGAAGTTTAACTTTTGCTGATTTTTTTAATGATTTAGTTATTAGGTTGCAACTATTAGAGGAAACAACCATTTCATGCCATCAATACAGCAGTAGCATCAATACAACAACAGAAGATATAAAGAAGATCTTATAATGAGGAAATAAAGGCCATACAGGATTGTTATTGTGCTATTTATCACAGTTTTATAATATTATTTTATTGCTGTTAAATCTTGAATTTCTGGGCTCTTTCATGGGCCAACGGCCTAAACATGTTCATTAGAATTCCTACTGTGACTGTTAGCTTCTCAAAATAATATCCTAGAGCCTAATATCATTTATCCGGCAGCAACCACAGCAATTATTTTCTGACCAAAATCACTTATTTTTGTACAGAGCAGGTTGCAGCATTTATAACATTATTTGAACTTTACTCCCTGAATGGAAGTTTGCCAAAGAGTAGGCAATAGCATAGGAAAGTAAATACATTTTTTGAAAAATGTTAGAAAATACATGATACAAATTCAATTAACTTATTTTTTTTATGACCCAGCCTAAAAGAAGTAGGGATCTACCAAAATAAAGATTCAGTTCAATAGCCATACTTTTGATACATTTCAGTTCAAACACAATGTTTTTGTCTAAATTGAATCAGATCCCATGTGGCTCTTTTGAAAGAAATACACAAGTTTGTTCATTTGTAATGTGTAAATCTAAATCATGGATCAGATGTTTTGTATGTATTTCTATTTGTAGGTTTATAAACAGTCTTCTTCCCTCCTTAATTTTTATATGTAAACTGAAAAAGAGGGCATTTCTAATTTAGTGTGTTCTATTGGTTGGTGCAACAAGCATTTGTCGATCTTTGACCTTAAATGAAAACTGCTGTTTTTGTCTGGTTTTACTTAGCAAAAACCAGGTCTCAGAGGAAACCCTGAAGTTTTCCTTACTGGAAGGGATCTGTGTGGCTTCTCCTCATCCCCACACTGACCATGCAGATTCCCCTCTAGCTCCACTATTTCTGCCAAGTCGATGCAATTTGCCACCATATGTAATTGACCATCCTATCATGATGCAAACCACATCACTAAGCCCCACCTCCATCCATCCATCCTACCATAGGGAGGAGCTAATCTCCAGAACAAACTGCCTGTCAAAGTTCCCAGGTGTGTGTATGTATGTATGTATGTATGTATGTATGTATGTATATGTATATATATATATATATATATATATATATATATATATATATATATATACACACACACACACACTGTGCCTAAGTGCCTACAAGTAGTATTCAACCCCCTGCAGATTTAGCAGGTTTGATAAGATGCAAATAAGTTAGAGCCTTCAAACTTCAAACAAGAGCAGGATTTATTAACAGATGCATAAATCTTACAAACCAAAAAGTTATGTTGCTCAGTTAAATTTTAATAAATTTTAAACATAAAAGCGTGGGTGCTGAGCTGTGGATCGTCATATGATACTGATCTATCGATCAGGTAAGTATGATAGGATACTATAGTTCTCCTTTAAATATATACTGTGTTCATAGCATTACTATCTTTTGCCTTTGCACAAGTCAAATATTATATACACTTACCATATTGCACTGATGAACAATCCCATAGCCTGTATATATCTTGGTCACAAAAAGAGACAAGAAAAGGAAAAATATCCTTCCATGCTAGCACAAAATGTAATTTAAAAAAAAATCTGTTATATTCATATTTTCAGTGTTGATCTAGTTTAACCAGAGTGTTCTTACTCAATTTCATTTATTTAGTATACTAATCAGATGTTTCACAAATGTGGTCTGAGGTTAAAGAGTTCCCTTTGTATTGGGAATAGGTAGCGCTCACAATGAATTGGTTTGGTTTTTAGTGTGTTAAAATATAGATAGAGCATACAATAAACATTGCATAGAATGTAAAATCCACACAGCATTTGGCATGTATAATTACCCCATTAAGAACCCCTGCTATCTTAGCTTTATGCTCATTAGTTTCCCTCTAAATTGTCGTCATAATTCTATATTTAATTTAAATAGTAGAATTTGAGGCTTGTTTTTTGTGTTTGCTTGTATCTTAAAGTTTAGCCTTCAACAGTCATATGCCTTATTTGTCTATATGTTGGTGTTAAATAATTGAACATCTGATTTTAACTTATCAATATGAAATCTCAAAAAAAGGAGCCTGAATGTTTGAGACCTTAATGAGCATACATACACACTAGCAGACAGTGTAGAGTACTGTACGCTGCCATGCGTTCAAGCACATAGCAGTACATTTCAGGCATATGTTTAATTTGTTTTACTTGTGAATCTGGTTAAATACAAATGATACTTAACAGGACAACCCATAGAAAATACTGCCCCATTCAAACATGAAGTTGTCCTTGTACTTTAAACACTGCAAAGCTAAATGGGATGCCTGTGTGCACCTATCCTGAGACAGCAAGTCTCTTGGGGGAAGTATTTGACCTGAACCCAGATCTCTGTGGGTGGGGGTTGTGGCTACCCACTTTGCTTTACCATACATTTTGAACTTAATTTCAAAGATTTAAAAGTGAGTATGATGTATGTGTTTTTTAGGGTTGAAGTACAGAATTGATTCACTCTGGACTAGGGCTGGCATTAATTCATGGTAGCCCACCACTTAGCACTACACTAGAAATATGTTTGTGCGTGCAAAGCTGAGTGGTGCTGAATAGGTGATACATATATAGAAATGGGTTTAAAAATATCTAAAGCCATTTGCATTATACTGGAGTGTATAGTTTTACATTTTTTTTCTCTCTCTGACGTGTCAGATAACTGCCTACAGCACGATCCTTATTCATTTACAAGGGTGGGAACTCACTAAAGTTAAAATGATACCATACTCCATTATTTCACCAAACCTATGGAAAAAGTGCACAAAACGCACTCTATAGTGCTTTATCCAAGTGGTATTCAAAAATGCACTATAGCGATGATCCAAACGTCCCAAAATAACAAATTTGTGATTTGTGTTGTTGAAAGCAAATAGAAAGCAAATCTACTCCTGATGAAGCCATTTATCGGTTTAACATGGCGAAACTAGTAGAGTGAGTAGCTGTTCATACTTTTTAATCCAAACTTTAGCATTTGTATTGCCACTGCATGTTGTTAAACAGACTGTCATCCGCATCCATTATTATCAAGGTATATAATGCAAGTACAGCACGTGAGCTCTATAAGTAATATTAATAAGGTTCCATGTATTAAAGACCTGAGCACATAATATGCAGTCTGCATGGCAAGTGCCTAAATTTGCAACCCCCCCCCCTCCCCAATTAAACACTGATTATTTGCTGCCTCGTGTAACCCTTTCCTTTGTTTTGTGAAGGGAAAGAGACAATCACCCCTCATGCACTGCCCTTTGCCAGAAATGTCAGATGGTCAGTCTGGACCTGCTTTAAACTCTGCAAGCCTTTTGCTTTGGGCACAGATTCACTATACGCTCTTCCTCTGCTCTGATACAGCAAGCCAAATTTCATAACTTAGTGCTGGATTTCCCTGTAGACACAAGAGGCCATGCCCACAGGCGGCTCATATGAAAGTTGAGGAAAAACACTCTATGAGAAAGCGCAAAAACAAATGTGCACTACCATTAAACGTGACACAATGTCTTTAGAGAATGTAGTATAGACCAAATGTCCCAATATTGTGAACGGTGTAGAAAACGATAAAAAAGCAATGACTGTGATCTCTACACACTCTGTGGTAAAAGTGTTTACAATAAAGCGCTGCAGTGGATGTTTTTCTTGTTGGACTTCATATGAAAGTTGGGTTGTTGGCAGGGGAATATTCTAACTAAAAAGTATTAATATATTACCATTGAACCTAATATTTTTGATTTCATCTAAGCCAGTGATGCCCAACCCAAGGCCTGTGGCCTGAATTCTGAAATACGAAATGTTGCGTATAAGTGTGAATTTGCCATCTAAAGACAGTCACAATAGACTGTTACTGTTGCAGTCGCGTCCGTATAATGAGAATATTTTCACAGTTGCGACTTTACTATGGAAAATTGTCACAGCTGGTACTTTAAATTTGTCGCGGTTGCGATTTTAAAAGTTGCAACTTTGAAGCCTCCCGTGACACACGTGTTGCAAATTTGTATGACCCCAGGCCAGAAAAGGTTGGGCATCACTGATCTAAGCTCCTGAGATTTAAATCCAACACTGCTTAATGGTATCTTGAACACAGAGTTTTGATGTCATAATTTGTTTATAATTGTTATCTTTATCTTGTTCATTATAAGACTGCATTCCACTAGTTTGTGTGTAAGAAATGCATATGGCACTGTAACATTTCTAAAACTGATTTAAGGAATATAGCATTCCATTACCAAGAATGACTCTGATACCCCACTCCATTTCCCCTTGCCTCTTTACTAATAATAATTAATAATCATTCTCTTCTGCTGTTCTAGGTACTGGTGAAAGTGGAAAAAGCACCTTTATTAAGCAGATGAGAATAATTCATGGATCAGGCTACACAGATGAAGACAGGAAAGGATTTACAAAACTTGTGTACCAGAATATATTTACTTCCATGCAGTCTATGATCAGGGCTATGGACACACTACGGATACGGTACTCCTCAGAGCAGAACATGGTAAGGTCATATTTTTTTGGGCATGATGGTGAGACATTTATTTATTGGATCAGTTATATAATGAAAGCAGCAGAAGAATAATTAAAGGGCCAGTAACAACCACAAAATAAAAATTCCTATTTGGACTGGCATGGCACTTACAGCACTGAACTGCAATGCTGTATGTCCGCTTTTATCCTTACTGAGATCAACCATGGCCACAGCCAGTCCCATTGTATTCTATGACGCTTTAGATGATACATATTTAGGAAATGGGCCCTACAGCCTAATTTTTAAAGCTACATTGCTAAATAACATATCTATTAGGCACAATTTGGACTTTTTGGAAGCACAGATTGACTATATTACTATATATTTTTTAGAGATAAATGTGTTTGAGGCATTTTGCAGTTTTTGGTGTTACTGTTTTTTAATACAAATACATATTTGATTTATATCGCTTGCCAAATGAATCACTGTGTATAAATGCTGATTCTTAAATTGGGCGAAATTTACTAAAGTCCAAAAACCAAAAATTTTTTTTTTTGTTTTACCCTTTTCTCCCTTTTTTTAGCTGTTTTTTGCCCAAAAACGCACAAACATTTTAAGGGTTATGGGATTTTGCCATACATGTGTGTGTTTTGTTTGTGACTGGCATTTTAAGGGTAATGGG